>JABWIB010003077.1:0-12125 GCA_016617825.1 Platyplectrum ornatum | reverse complement strand
TTTACAATTTTTTTTTACAGGTTTTTATTCACCAAAAGTTGGCATAGTACTCACAGCAGTTACTATGCGGGCTATCGTGAATGAAACTAATGTGAAAATCAATTTTTAGTTTCATTCACAAAAGTTGAACATAGTAACCGTCATGATTACTATGCCAGCTTTTGTATCAGAAGTTAAAAAAACAAAAAAAGTAAACATTTTTTAAAACACACACACACGGACACAATAGATTTAATTTTTTTCATTTTTTTTATTTTTTTATTAATTTTTTTATTATTTTTTTTTTATTTTTTACACAGATCCTGCTCTTATTTATTCACAAACAGGCTACTAATAGCCTGTTTTGGTAAAATAAGCACAGGATCTGTGCTTACTATTAGAAGCCTGACAGATCTGTCCCTTTAAAGCCGCGAAACGGCTAGTCATAAATGACTAGCCAATCGCGGCATTTGCCGGGGGGGGGCAATATTTTTGGTCCCCCCCAGCAGCAGTAAAGTGTCAGTGACAGCCGCCATCACTATCCTGTCCCCCCGCAATGCCGCGGGGAGACAGTTAAACGAGCTCCGTACATGTACAGCGCTCGTATATCTACGGTGCAGGGTCGGAAGGGGTTAAAGGGCACATACCCATATAGGGCTGAATGTCCTAAACAAGATGTGGCATATTCAATATCGAATACATTTCATCCATTCTCAAAAACGTCACAGTCCTTAAATAAAATTTGGGACACACTGCCCTCTCACTTACATGCACAATTACCTATGATTTTCTAGTCCTAGATGGCTCCTTCCCATTCTCACATCCAACTACTTTACCTTTACCTCTTTGCAAATTCTTTATTCCCCTTCATATTTCTGAACACTTGTGTGTTCTTCCACACCACCCAAGTGTTTCTCCAATTCTACAATATAGTCTCTATTTTCCTTTCTGTTACTCTACTTTATTCTTAAAAACAGAAAATTGAGACTGTCCTTTAGCCGCTTATTACCACTATTTATTTTTTTCTTGTTCTCTTTGTTCTGTTATTGGGCTTATGTGTGTGGCCCTCAATATGTACTATGTGTCGAACATTGTATATTCTGCAATCTAACATAAACATTTCTGTTCTTACCATTCGTAGAGGTGAAGGAAGTAGGAATATTGGAAGGACAGAGGACAACTGTACAATGTTAAAGCAGATTCTTTTACAGATGGTCAGTAAAGAGCTCTTGAAATGCATTATTATTAGTTTTCTCAATTTTAAAACTACATTTACAAGTATTTACAAAATATTCAAATTATACAACAAATTGAGATTATACCTAGCACTCAGAACTATCTCCAATCCAGTACCTTCACTAAAAATATTTTTATTTTTATTGTATGATCAAAGCTCCAAGAATCAAGCAGCATCCACCTAGAGGACTGTGTGTTGTCCTTACAAGTAAAACATAGTTGCTATCATTCTAGTAAACTTATACTATCCAAAGTAACCGTTCAAAAGAAAAAAAGGGGAGCGCTATTTCTCGGATGTTTGATCACCTATTAGGACTTGCAACACAAAACCAGAGTATATCAAAAGCCATCAATTTATTATCAACAAATTACAAAAAAAGTTATATTAAAAATCACAGTCCCCAATCCCCAGATAAATATATTCAGCATATAAATATATACATATATATCACGTGGTACGCACAGTCCTTTTCCAGATCGTATACTGTACTCAATCCCTTATTGGTGTAGGAGAGTAAAAGGAATTTTTATTATTAGATAAAATGTAACTTGTAATATGAAAAGGACTCTTCCTCTATTAGACAATCATACCGATGATTGGACGAGTATCGCCGAAGATGAAGGAAAGAGGGGGAGATATATGTGGAGGAAGGCGTAGTGACTCAAATTAGATGTTAAAATTTCTGACAGATGTCACAAGATTTGGCAGAGTTATAGCCGTGTCAGTGTTCACTAATGTGCCTGCTGTTACCTCCTCACGCTGCTGGGCGTCCCCAGCAAGCGTTATATGTAGTGTGTTCCCGGAGCTCGTTTCCTCAAGCCCAGCCTTGTCCTTCCGTGCAAACTGTCTCCGAGGGTTCTCCAAAGGAGGTCTGCTCAACGTTCCAAGTTGTTCTAGCCCCGAGCAAGGCCTCCCGGTTTCCACACGGTCTGCTCAAGAACGGACTCGATGGTGGAAGTCCGGAGCTAAAACCCACCGGTTTTTGAAAGGTCTTCCCGTCGGAGCAGGTGTATAGCTCAAGCGACTCTCCAAAGTTAGCGGCATAGTGTCACGTGATATCTGGGGATAATTGGCTGACGCGTTTCATCCGGCCTCTCCGGACTTTTTCAAAGCCCCATTCAAATTATACAAACACTATTTGACATCTAAGTATATGAATGAAATCTTTCTTACTTTGTCTTAACAATTTAGTACAGCTATTGTAAATATTCTCACACTGAATGCTTACAACAATGTTTAACTATTTGAAATAATGCAATATCAAGAAGTAAAATATTGACTAAACGTTACCTCAACAAGCATTTCACAGGTAGGCCTAACTGTAGCACAAAATTATACTGTATACCTTACTGTGTACAGGGGTGAGAGGTACAGGGCATACTATTATTAAAGGAAGTGTAAAAGAATATATATATNTATATATATATATATACTAAATTCCTCCTATGTGTCATGGTACACTATTTAAGACTCTGTATCTGATTTATGAGTAAATATTTGGAAGTGGAACTAGCCATTGATGATTGTAAGCACAGTGGAGGGCCTGCTATTTTGTTATTTAAAAAAATCTCTTTTTTCATATCTTTTCTATCATTTTACCAATATTTCACTCTTTGAACAAGTTATCTAATAAATATAAGTTTTAAGTACTAAATGTGTAATTTGAGGAACACTAATCCCAGGAGTGCGCCTAAGAATTAAGCACTGCTTGTCCCTTCTGTGTTTATTATACTGTATACTTATTTGATCACCACCACAGTTTCTGGCTGATCATATATGTGTCAACTGCAACAACATAACACATGAAAAGACTTGGGAGGGTTAAAATAAAGTGACATATATGAAAAAAGTACATTGGAGTGTTAGAATTTCTTTGTTAAATATAAAGAAATGTAACAAATTACATTATTGTAAAATACAGAATCATCCTTTGACATAGCGTTACAATGGGAAGATACACAATCAATTTCAAACATTCTAACTAAAGTTTTAACTAGGTATGTTGTAGGATCCAGGATCAGCAGATTAATGTAATTAAATATATACTCTCCAGATAAATAGCATTTAGGAGATCATTGAACTAATTGTATCACATTGTCATGGTATAAAACGGTGCTCTAAGGTTATATTACTAGGTTATTGTTAAGAGGAAGCACTTGTTCCAGGCAGCTGATGCAGAAAATAGAAAGGTATGCTCTCTGTAACCTAGTTTGCCGAGGGCTTGTCATTTTAATGCTCCAGACACTGCAGCTAAAGAAAACACAGGAGACCATTAGAAAACAATTTATTTTTCTACTGTAATTTTTAAAATAGATAAAAAAAACTAAACCTTCACAAAAGTATTTAGTATAGCAATATAATTAGTACATACAAATGTTTTAAC
Source organism: Platyplectrum ornatum (assembly GCA_016617825.1). NCBI lineage: Eukaryota > Metazoa > Chordata > Amphibia > Anura > Limnodynastidae > Platyplectrum > Platyplectrum ornatum. The sequence continues at coordinate 8,526 of JABWIB010003077.1, read as the reverse complement.
TGTTTCAAGTTGTCATAAAAAAATTACAAATTGTTGTTTAATATTAGTGTGAAAATTATCATACACATTTTTGAGAGGTGTTGAATTTTTTTAAAACAACTTTAGTCTCAGTACATAAGTAGGAAGCAGAACTATTTTAATTACCAATAATATATCACAAAAGTATAAAGGTGTTTGAAATAGTTTTTTTGTTCTGACACTGAATTAAAGAAGTGTAAATCAAACGCTCAGAGCCTTGGGTATTCAAAAACACGCAAGCATCTAGAATATTTTTTTCTGGTACTTCTTTTTAACAGAAAGCAGCATATATATAGATTGTCATGCTAAAGAAAGTTAGTCAAAACTTTTTTGTAATATGTTTATGAAAACTGTAGAAACTGGAAAAGCTAATTTTTAGTTTGGAANAATTACAGTATAATTGTAAAATCAAGACCGGCTAGTACGTTAGTTGCTCTGTGAGGAGGATATTAGTGACTTATGTGATCGGAACTTTAATATGATTGATAGATGAAAAAGCTCAGGTGCATTTACAGCCATAACTGTGGCGTTGAGACCGGTTCCATCACTTAAAGCACAGAGACCCGCATGGACGCCATGGGCAAAGGCACAAGCTGCACCATCCCCCATATTGTCCTGTCTGCAGATGCAGTGTCCCATTGCCTCACCCCCTGCTGCTAATAAAGTTCAGTAGTGGGAGTAGAGGTAACAGGTAATGGATATTTGTATCTGCAGGCAGAACAGATACCTCTTCTCTTGTGTGTAAACAGATATCAATCTCTCTCCTGGAGCCCCAACCTCTCTGAAGCAATCGTCGATCACTCTCAGCATCTTAGGTGTGGTAATTCAGTGCTTATATGCCTCTCTGGACCTAAAATAGCGAGAGAATCTGGAAAGAACAATATTCGAAAAGAACTATGAAATTGCACTTACCAATTTACCAATTGGGGGCTTTGTGCGTAGTTATTTTCTTTGTGAAGTGGAGAGTGTGTCTTGGAGAGGAGGGAAGAGGAAAAAAAGGAAAGGAAAGGAGAGAAATTAAGATAAAAACTAGTAAAAGTAAATATTTAAGCATGTTGTGCTTTCCCTTTTTCCTTTATAGAAGAAGAAGGGAAATCTTGAGTGGAGGAAATTTAGGAATATATAAGAACATTAAAATTCACTACCTGGAACACCATACAGAAGAAAGGTGTAAGGACATTAATTTCTTTGGGATATGCAGACAAATATTAGTGTGCGGATACTGTAGGCGCTACCTTTCCTCTTAAGGGAATGAAATGGTGCACTCTAACAATATAAATGCTTTATGTATACATTCCAAGCAGATGTAATGGGTGAAGCACAACACAATCCACCAATGGCCCAGAGACCCGGGTAGAACGATGGAATGATCTGGGGAATGGGTGCTGGCACCGGGCTGTGGTAAGGGATACTGGCTACTCTCGGTTAACGCGTTTCAGAATTGTCTTTGGGAACTGAAAAATTTGAAAGACATCTGAATGATATATTCCCTATAGAGCTGTTGTTCACCTGTATAATTCACATGTAAACAGATTTTAAGGTAGGCTACTGGATATTTAAGTGTCCTGAAGCCAGTACACGGTAGGGTGGGAGAGCGGAGTGAACGTTCCTCTCTTGCCTGTAAAAAAGTAAGTAAGTAAGGTCTACATCTGGTCCTATGTTTTAATACAAATGAAAACTCAAAATGATGATTTTCTCAAAAAGTCGTTTTTTTCAACAATCTAAAAAAAATTGTTCAGATCACTTGCTATAAGTGTTTTCACTTTGAAATGTGTATAAGAATAATGAGAATGAGCACTTACTGGGCCTGTTCATTGCTGGGTTGCCATGGAGACCAGGGGTGAAGCTGAGGTCAGTCCTGGTAGAAACTAGATGGGATATTGATTCATGGATAACTCAAAAATAAAACTTTTCATAACAAGTGATCCCATGGTATAATTTAATAAAAGTGGGGTTGTCAGTGCTTGTAATACTCTTTGATATTTACACCCTTTTCACAGATAACAATGTTACATGATTATAGTTTAATCCCACTGCAGAACACAATACATTGAAGAAAAAAATATATACTCACCCAGAGCCGCAGTGCGGGACATCAGTGCTGGGGGGGCACTGGGGAGGGTGAGGAATAAAGGGGAGAGGAAGTTCTATTAGGATTGAGAGGCACCCCATCCATTTAGCTGGGCATGATGCCTGCCATTCATAAAAGAACTTCCCCTCCCCTCGACTATAGCTTGCACCAGAGCTTAGGTATGTACCAGGCTCCAGTACAGGATTCAGCAAAGGGAAGAGAAATTATTAATCAGGGTGTATGGAGTATAGTTAAACCTAACCTACACTAGAATGATCATTGTTCTACTGAATGGTGCCGATAACAGGGCGGTTTATTGGCACCAATTACACTAGAATGATGATTGAGTTAGTGAATGACCAGCTTAAGTGTAGGTTAGGTTTTACTACATACACCCTGATTATTAGACTGATTATTGATATAAAACAAATCAAACAATAATGCACTTACAGTATTTGTATTTCTTTTTATTTTACTGTATTGTAGAAATTAGAATCCTGCTTTGCAATATAAAATCTGCCATTAGAAAATCTAATCTATGTAAAGCATTATGCTTTAATAAGCCATGTAGATGAAATAGATTATTTTAATTAGTAGCTGTAAAGATGCTTATGCGCACACCATAGAATTATCCATGTTATTTAAAGCTATTTTCTCTATCCTGCTCTGAACCGAATTGTTTTTATAGGTGTCTTTCTTTATCTATCCGTCTTTCCAGTGATTGGCTTAATCTTTGTTGTACTGCATGCTTACTCAACTTTTATGAACAAAGCACAAATATGACATATCTCTGCTGTCAGAAATACAATATGGGACTTTACTTTACATCATCATTCCTTGGTGTATCATTCTACCAGAACCATACTAAAGCAGGGTACACAACACTGACATTTTCCCAAAAGTAAATGTCTTGTGCTCACAATTTGATCAGCTGCATGTTGCCCTTGTACACACTGCTGTCTAGTTATGCAAAGATTGTCATTACTACCCAAATATATTACCCATGATAACTTGGTGTGGTCAATTACATAAACGTCCACAAGGTGTCATAGAAATACGAATGGAAATCTTTACTCAGTGTGATTTCTTTAGTCAGTGTGTTTCCCAAGGGTATTGGGGCATCATTGATCGTATAAAATGAGTCTTATATTTTGCAATTAAAATAACTGTTCACAGATCATACAGTATTTTCCACCTTGAGATTAGGTGGCGCCCCTTACACATCAATTATCATTATGAGTGGGGGTATCTGTTTTTAATCATATTTCTCCAGTGTTTTTACACAATGACAGAAGATTGACTGAAGAGGAGACTGATTTCTTAATTTTTAGTTATTTTGAAACAGAAAAATGAACATTTTAAAAATGTTGATATAACATTTTTGAATTTTAAAACAAGGATTTAATAAAAATGTAAAAGTTTTGTTATCCCTGGGAATCAATATGCTGGATGTGGATGAGATGTGTACAGGATATTGTTGGTAAGAACAGACTTTCAGAAGTTTAAGAAGGAACCTAGATAAAACCATTTCTACTTCCTACAACAGGCCCTTTGCTGGTAATACATATGGACTTTGTTCAAATGCCAAAATGATGCCATTTACAGTATGTACTTGTGTGTGTTGACTAGCATGTAAATTATTTCAAGTACTTAAGTACCAGTTAAGTACTTAGTTAAGTACTTAACTGGTAAATAAGCTATGGTGATAAAGCCCTAATATTGTCTTGCAACAAAAAAATTACTTCATTTTTTTATATAATATAAAAAAATGTATTTATATAAAAAAAATGCATGTGCAGTGATCACATTCAAAATGTCCACCCAGACTTGCTTATGCAAATGCAGAGCTCTCTTTTATAGATAAAGGCCAGTTGTAATATTGCAATTGGTTGATGTTAACACATAGGTTTTCTGTAAGGCAATAATGGTGATCACAGGGGTTACCTGTGAAAATACCTCTCGGTCCTTCTTTGTCAGCATAGGAAATAGTGCTCCTGCACCTCTACCCAGACTCCCTCCCCAAGACCGACCGTTATGTGTTAGGACATATTGCACTTGCTGCTAAGACGGCCATAGGCCAGCTGTGGAAGTGTGCCTCTCCTCCTCCGCTCGTCCTAGCCAAAATCAACTTTAACTTTACAATGGAAACTCTGGATGTCCCCTACTCCACGGCCCTGACCTCTCCGCTACTGAAGTGGTGGCGTTGGTCTGAGTACCTTGAAGACAACCCAGACGCCCTCCCACCTACCCTAGAATCTGACTCCCCTGAGGACCCTAGCCCCCCGGCCATTGCTGATGTGGCGGGCTCGAAGTATTTTGGCCCTTCCAGTTTCCATAACTAGACCTTGTTCCCATGCTACATGTAGATCACCAATACTCCTTGCTCCTGGTCTGGCCCCCCCCTCCTCCCCCCCCATAATTTTGTTTAAAATATTGATGCTTTGTGTGCCTGTGAACACTGCTTGCTTAAGTTATACCTGCTGTTTATTGTAATTTACTCGCCTTGTTCTGTGGCGGCTGTTATACATGTTGACTTCAATAAAACTTTTGATTGAAAAAAAAAAAGAATTAATCCTTCCACTGATGCTCCAGGAAATGTCCTATATATGGTATATATTTTCACTTTCATTACACTACAAATAGCATTAATAAACCTACTCAATCACTTACACAACAACTCAATGTAGCAATGTAATAATTTGCATAATATTAATAAATGTCATATCAATATATTGTCCTCATCCAAAAATATGTTATCGTTGGTCACAAAAGCTTTATGCTCTATTTGTTTAACAGATTGTTGGGAAGCACCAAACAAAGTTTGTTGACTGGGAGAAGACACTGGGATTTATGCATTCCACTGGGAAATGGTACATGATAGTGAACTGAAAAGACACAAATATAAAGTTATTATTTTCTTGGTTCAATAACAGTAAGAAAACTACCATACACCTTGAAATATACACAATTCTATCAGACAAATAAATATCATTTACAGCATTTTAATTAGACATAATTTTTTAAGTTTCTAAAACATGAAACATCTATTTTTCAGTATTTTTACAGGATCATAAAGAGTAAAATTAACACAAAGCAATAAATGAATGTCAACTAAATATTATAAAACATGTAAAACAAAAACAAATGGTTCTTAAGCTTGTTGGATGTGAATCCCGCAAGTTTCATATAAAAAAATATTTTTATATTTTATTAGTGCATAAAATTAACCGCTCTCTATAAGTGTTCCCTTAGTTTTGCTATTGTTAGACTATAATTGTTTAACTTGGCATTGAAGATGCTGACTTCCATCACATTGCGTTATACATGCAAATCCAAATTGTACTTATTCGTATGACCGCGTTCTTATTTTGCTCTACATAGTATGAAGGTATTGGAATACTAAAATGGAAATCACAAATGAAGTGCAATCATTATAGTCAACTACGGTGCGTACCAGGTTCCCTGCAGCACAGATATCAAGTGAGCAGTCAATGATGGCCATGCTTAGCGTGGCGTCACAAATCATAAAAGTGTGGTAAATGGCAGGGCTGCTTGACATAAAAAGTTGTCAATAGCCTTCAGTTTCTTACGATGAAACATTGAAAATGTCATAAAAGTATTGCATGAATGGCAAAAGTATATTAATTCACCTGGAAACNGTGGTGAACGGAATGGACACACACCTCCACCGAACCCCTGAGACTGATTCACCCAAAAAAAAACCCTGGGGTTTAATCCCTCCAAGGTTAAGAACCACTGCCCTAGACATAAGATCTAGCAGCCTCATGGCCATAATTCACCCCTCTGTGTAAGTATCTATCACTCCCTGTTTTATTCAATATTTAACAACTTAGATTTACAGATTATTCTCTTACAGATTATTACATTAAAACCTCAGAAACAAAAATAACTCTGTAAAACAGAATAAAGAGCAATATTAATAATATTACTTTTGCTGTAAATAAACATTCTTGAGATCCACCACAAGTGTAACAGCCGCACCTTTATAAGACTGTGTAGTTAGCGAGATACTTAGATTAGAAAGCATAGTATAACATTTTGGGGGATTTTATGTAAAGTAAATTAGTGTTAGGAAGTATATGTTATTAAAACTATTGTATTTTCATGGTTATTCAAATGGGTATTGAGAAGAAGGAAAAACTGCTGCAGAACACCAAAAGCAGAAATAATAACACCTTCATTACCACATTGAGTCTGTGTGGTTGTTATTTCGTGTTATAATAATATCTTGTGAACAATGTCGACCTACTCAACACCTTGTGAAATATTTTTTTCTTATTCACTTCCCCGTTCTTTAAATTTGTGGATAATAATAAGAACTTGTTTTCCCATTTTATTTAAACTTTACCATCTCCAATGGGTAGTACGTTTAAAATGTATCAATTATAGAAATCATAACATCATACACGTTATCCAAGTCTCTACAGGAGCAGTTTAATAACAAATATGATTATTATCATTTTTTTTAAATCCTCTTATGTTCTAAAAAGATACACCTGAGTGTCTTTACTATCTTCCTACATGTTGTAGGCCACATTTACATGCTAACAAATAAATAATGTGTTTAATGTTGTCATTCTGAAAGCTCTGTAAAGTATAAATAGCCTTGGGGGTAAACAATTGACTCTTTGATGTTTTGCACATATAAGAACAAGCCATACACTATAGCCTAGCACTTTGGTTTCTGAAATAGTTTTCTGTTTGTCTGTTTCTTGCAAAACCAAGTAGGAGCCAGGTAGTTCTTAAGATTTCTGGCCCTACGGAAATATAAAGATAACTAGGCTGGCATGTTCTTTCCTAATACAGGATCTAAAAGTAAAGTTTTGACGTTTCTCTTCATTTTTTTTTGTGATTTGACCTGCAAAATGGTTAAACTTACACATGAAGTGCTCCTAGATTTTATCAGTCGCTGAATTTCAGTTTTTTTTTTTATTGTTATGATATCTTACAAAATATTGTGTGGCTTTTCCCAGGTCTACACTTCTGTTTTACCTTTAATCCCAAAGTCAGCCCTTGATAGTGTTTAGTCACAGAATGATGACAAATTATGCTATTCTATCTCTAAAAGAAAAATTTGTTACACACATTTGCAAATATGTGACAAGCCTCCCACTAACGTCAAGGCTTTTCTGCTAAGGGAGGTCCTAACTCATAAACAATGAGAGTTCCATAATAGGGTCACATATATGTGTTTTCAAACTGAGAGCTAACACACCTAGAGGCGCCCCCAGCACTGTAAAGCAGCACTCCTTCTCAGCTTCTAGTCCCAGAGAGGTCCCACAAATATATATACCACGGTTGCCAACTTTTGCAAATGAATATCTGGAAGATTGTTGCTATCAAGTCTCTGCGCAAAAGAGGTGTGCCATATGAAATAAAGGGGGTGTGTATTGTAAATAGCCCCAACCGTGAGCATGTTGAGTATGAGTACAATTTCTAAATTCTGTTTGCAATTACATTTGAACTGAGTTTGGGCATCAGTGAGATTGCAAACATTTCAGGGAGAGTTGGCAACTATGACATACACACAGAATGGTGGTTGCTCAGATCAATTTGTAGTTAATTCAATGCAGTTGGTTAATGTGCACAGAACCCCCCCCCCCCCCATATCCCCCAGTGAAGCTGGGGCATTTTTCCTAATAATGTTTAATGTAAGAGCCATATTTTTTATGTAAAAATTAATATTGTGTCAAACCAAATAAAACTGTGAGCTAAATAGGAGTCACCCTATCTGCACTGCCTATGAAATGTAAAGGGTGAAACCAGAGAGATGCTGCTGTGAAGTACAAAAGAGGAGTTAACCCAACTCCAACTTTAATCATCACCAAAACCTAAAGATAACAACTTAAATGAAAATAGTACCCAGCTTTTCTCTAAGAAAGACAGCCATGAAATAGGTAAATACATGAAATATGATAGCCAGATTAGCAATGGAACTAATGGGATTATGACCCCAGGCCTCCATCAGAAAAAAGACCCACATATAGGACCTGATTCAGAGTATCGGAAATCTGGAAACCAGGTGGATGCCCAGGGAAATGCAGATCTGTGCATGTGCAGATCGGCAAGTGCGCACTGCTTTCACATCAGAGTGAACCCAAGACCCCATAGGGCTGCAGGTGCATAAACAGCAGGCAGCCACATCCTGCAAGCAGCAAGCAGCCAAGGGGTTAAAGTTATTGGGGGGTGGGCTGAGGGATTCTGTGGGTGAATGAAGCTATTGGGTAATTAAGGTCATAAGGTAAGGGGGGGGGTGGGGTTTGGGTAGATTATATAAGGTATGGGATTATGGGTAAGGCACCTTTTTGCAGCTAATTTTCCCTCCCTCCCTCCCTATTTTTCCTTTTGTGTTTGCGTCCTTTAACGGTTGTTTTCTTTCAGACGGAGCATGGTGGGGCGGTAGCAGATTGGGAGGG
>JABWIB010003076.1:23546-33721 GCA_016617825.1 Platyplectrum ornatum | reverse complement strand
TATCACCCCTCTCCCTTCTCTGCTCCAAGCTGTACATATTTAGTTTCTCTAGTCTTTCTTTATAGTTTTTGTTGGTCATACCATGTACCATTTTGGTGGCTCTTCTTTGCACTTTCTCTAATGTATTAATGTCCTTCTGGAGATATGGCCTACTGTGGAGGGCGGGACTTCCAGGGGACGAGGATTTGGCATGATTTGCATAAACCATGCCCTCCACCCCAACCCCATGCTACCATTTTAAGTTTCTCCCGGTGGGTAAAACCATACATTAGCAACTCTGAGCTATTCATGACTGTCCTAATGTGTGTGGTTTAGTCCCTATTTCAGGTCCTGCCCCTCGGTCTCAGGGTCGGTTCACTTACACAGTAGAGCAGTAATGTAGAATTTTGTGGGAGAATGTCTGTATTACACCATCAAAGGGCTGGTCACATCCAGATTCCCTTGGTCACCTAATAAAACAATTCCTCCCAAATTCTAGGAGGCTGACAATGGCACAAATATGCCCTGCAGTGGAACGTGATTTTCTGCAGTCATAAATGCCTCTAAACATTCTGAAACTCCATAACTTGTTCTGTGATGAATATACAGCCTCACATTGGGTAGGATGTGGTTATTAACTTATGTCACGCAAGCTGCATCGCTTTAAGTTGACCACTTGAGAGGTGAATACAGACACATAATGAAAAGTAACAGGTTTCTAGTCGTCTTTCATTCCCTGGAAAGTAGGTCACAGAATGAAGGACTCCATTTACCACCAAATCTTCAATTTCATGGGATAAAGTCAATTTTTATATGGAAATGGGCTTTATCGTCTGAATTCGCAGCAGCTTATCTACAAACCATTTGAGCAGTGATTAACACATCGTCATCTGAAGATGGCAATAGTACCTCTATCCCTGCAATCTCCACATAGACCTCTCTTTCCTCTCTCTATTAGCAGGTAGACTGTTAGGGTATTATAAATAAACCAAGAAATGTAAAATAAAATTATAAGAAAACTCCTAACAGTCCCAGCTTTGTGTTAGGGCAAGGTACCCTAAACAAAGACATGACAGAGTAAAGACCCTGGAAAAGTGAGCTACACAGCAGAGTCTAACCGGGAGCTGGTCTTCACTAGGACCTCTAATGGGGGAACAATAGGCTGGAGCTAAGGGCTCACCAGCAGGTCATGGCCCTAGCCAGTAACCCCCTGAAACCAGGGATAGCATAGCTGAGGGGAAAACACAAAACAAGACATAGGAACGATGAACAAGGAGGCAAGATGGAATAGAGTAAGATGAAATATACATGCAGATGGAGAATAAGCAACCACCGGACGACCCGGAACAGGTGGTTCCCAAGGGGAACATACTACACACAGATAAAGTAATTTAGTGTAGACTATGATACACCACAAAACTGGGAAGTTAGGGTACCAGATAGTCATTAAGGAGACAATGGTGCAAGTGAAGGAAGGAGGTGAGGAAGAGAAGGCAGGGAAAGGAACCACGGAACAGTAGACCCGGAAGCAGAAGACTAGGTGCTGGGAGCAGAAGAAGAGGATGAGAGCAAGACACTGGAGGCTGGAAAGCTGGAAGATGGTGCCTGTCTTATTTTCACTCAGACTGCAGTGACAGGTGAAGCTGTGACCTCTGTTGCTGTGCCTGTCACCAGGGCCGACACGCCCATTAGGCGAACTTAGGCGTTCGCCTTGGGCGGCCGGCCGGGCAGGCGGCTGAGGAAATAAAAAAAATAATTAAAACATTTTTTTTTTTAATTATTTAAAAGAAAAAAGTAAAAAGCGAGAGGGAGGCCTCGCCGCCCTCCTCGGTAGTTTTCAAGCGGCGTGACGTAATCGCGTCGCGCCAAAACGTGCATTATGACATCATGGGGGCACGGTGCTAGGTCTGCCTAGGGCGCCCCCAGACCTAGCACCGGCCCTTCCTGTCACACCAACCTCGGTGCTGTAGAGGGGGGAGCAGCCTCCCAGCCAACAGCCATTCAGTGAATAGCAGTCAGCATGCTGATTGGTGGATGGCTGCAGCTATACAGCAATTAGAGAGCTGACAGCCATTCACTGCATAGAAGTTTGTGAGGAGACAATTTAATGTTAAAAGTAGTAAAGATGGTGCCCATTCTCGTCACCATTTGGAGTGCCAGAAATGGGTCAAACAAGTCCCACCCTGACTACCCAACTCCGCCCTTTTAATAAACAAAAAATCTCAAAGACTAGAAGTTTGTCCATTTATAGGGACAAACCAGAAGGCAGGCAGGACATTGGGACAGTCACAAAAGCGGGACAGTTGGGCGCTATTTGTTCATGTATGTATGTATGATTTCTAGGAACGTATTGATTAGCTGAGCAGTGATTTCACATTGTCTAAACAAGTGAATATGCTGAGTATAACTGAGACTATGGGGTTTCTCACCTTTCCATTCACACTTGTTGGTGGAAAAAACATAACTGACACTAATATAAACACGTCCTGTTTACATGAGTACAAGAAGAGAACGCAAGAAACTATAAAGCTGTAACCTCTACTTGCAAGCTCTCTGGGATTTATCGAGTGATGTTTGCTTTTGTACTTGGCAGATATGAGTCATAGTAATTCCTCTGCATTTGCTTTTTTCCTTTATCTTAATAATGATTAATTGGGTTGGAGAGGAAGTTATAATTCATGTATGAATCCAACCAAGGCTGGAGCCTGGACAAACATGCAAGGAGCAGAAAAGGAACTGGATACCAACAGAGTAGAGGGGCAGAAATAGAGGCTGGACACAAATAAAAGGAATCAGTAAAGCTGGGCATACACTATAAGATAAATTGTTCCAATCAAAATACCTTTCAAGACTGGGCAAAACCATGTTGAATTGCAGGGGAGGTAAATGTAATTAATTGTAATCAGTATTACAGGTGAGAAATTATGGACTTGATTCAGAGTTTTGTCGTGTGCATAGACAATGCGCAATCGCAACGTTATGTACGCGCTATTCAGAGTTGCGTGAATCCGCATTTTTTGCCAACACTGAATTGCACGCAAGCGGCTGCTTTTGGCGCATGTAAGCAATGTGTGCGCCATTGTGCTTACAATAATCTTGATGCTTCAAAAGAATTTCTCCAAAGAGAAAGAAAAAAAAGTGTTCTGCTTTTGGGTGCACTCTTCTTTATTTTCACATCATCCCATGCAATAAGGTTTTTTTTTAAAATCATATATTTTATTTCATAGATTGTAAAAACTCAGGGAGTAATAACTTAAAGCAGCAAAATATCTAAAATAATTAGAAGTGAAAAGATTAGAAATTTAAAGTGATTAAAAAGTTCACAACCGGACAGCAGCAATACCCTCTTATTAATCTGTTTACATAATGTGGTGACACAGTGATTTAGAGATTTCTTTCTTATGTCAGAAGTATATCCCTTGTGTCACCCATAAGTATTCTGGGGATATTAAAAAAGGCTGAATGTTAAACTGGGGAGCTGTGGGATTCACGTCCCCACAGTGTTAGGTAACAAATGCCCCAGTCCCTTATTACATAAATAAAGTTGATATCAATCAGAATTAGTTAAAAGAGGAATATGCTGCGGCCGGCTATCCTGACGCGCGTTTCGCCCACACTTTACACATATGGAGGAGGCAGTAAGCTGGACACCCATATGGAACAAGTAGAAAGCTGGACGCCCATTCTGCAGAGCAGTTTGTATATAGCTTAGTTTCACATACTTTGTGTAGACGTTTTAACAATGCACTCACAAGAGCATGTGAACACTGAGTACAAGATGGATTCATTATATTATATATTATATTATACACATTCATAGTCCAAAGCTGTAGTATATCTGACCAAAGTGTCAGTCAATGCTCTGCTTCCAATTACTACAATACATATATATATATAGGCGGAGTTATCTGTTCCTAGTCTTCAGACTGATAGACCAGTGTTACACATTCATTGCAGTGTTAGTGTATACAGTGTGTACATGATTTGCTCCTTATGTGCTGTTTTTTATTGTTCTATTTTGTTTTCTTTTATCGTTTTCAAAGCTTCTGTGGTCTTCTGTAAATCAGTGACCACATTTACACTCAATACAAGAGAGAATATGTAATGAGAAAAACAGTAATACCTTCAGATTCATTTCACACCTGGATAACATCTGACTGCAGAAATGTAAGTGCACAAATGTAATGTAAATATGAGCAAATGTTTGCTATTCTTAGGAAGTGTTTTAAATGTGTGTGTATATATATATATATATATATATATATATATATATATATATATATATATATAGAATAGTAGAATAGTGACATTAGCATTAACATTAGAATTCATGAATTGTACATATTATAAGATATTGTACATGCATTTTTTTTTAGATTATTTTTTATTTAGTACTGTTCACTTTTAATTATCATGATTTTAAAATAAAATAAAAGCCCTTATGTTGAATTATATGGTATTATTTGTAAATGTAATTCACACATTCATATGATTGGCTGTGTTATTATTTTGTGTGGCTTTTCATATTTACTCTCAACAATTTTGTTTAGATGCATGCATGGGACCAGCAGCTACCAGGGGGTGCTGGTCCAGAACAGTTATTCTAAAAACGTTGCATGTGCATCTTAAGTTGAGTTAGTTCCCAAATTAAAACCGCATGTCAAATGACCCAGCATGGGGACTGTCATTGTTTAGGGTTAGGGCCACCTCAGCAGAAATGACTTGATAGTGTGTGACATCATAGATGTGTGTCTTATGTGACTATATTTTTTTATAAATAAAAGATTTAGTTAACAGTATAGTTTTATTGCAGTAAGCTCCATTGGCAGTGGTTAGACACTTCCAGTACAGACTTGGATCCTCAAGGGAGTGGCCTCTGCTCACACACACATGGGACTCTGCATACAGCGGAGATCTGGCTTTGGTTTGCTGTTCTGCACTCGGTTCTCTAATCACTGAATCACTGTTAAAGGGTCATAGGGAGCGTTTAATGCTCCCTTACATTGCACCTTCATAATGGCTGTCTTTTGTATGTTATTAAGCTTCCCTTTTGCATCTAGTTGATCTCTTACAGATCTGTTTTGGTGGAGTGGAAGAATGAGGAACTTGCAAATTCAACTGCGACTGTGTCTTCTTTTATATGGTAGGCTGGACCATTTTATTCTGCTTTCTAACAAACCTGTCCATCAGTCCTATTGCAGTTTGATAATTGGATAGCTTCTCCCTAGACTGAGAGTTTATTTTCCTATTTAAAACAAAAATAAGATAATGTTTTATTTGTCGTCCCTTTCCCTTCTCTCCCTGTGTACAGTTTCGGCTGCTCTACATCCTCCGGAGAACCTTACATTCCTTTCTCAGAATTTTCGTCATATCTTGACCTGGGATGAGCCAAATACTGAGCACCCTATTTATTATTTTGTGGAATATTCTGAGACCTAGTAAGTAAACACATTGCATGAAGAAAATAAAGCCTCTGTACATTAGTATAAGTACATGTGACTGGAGAATTTCAGTGTAAAATCTTATTTACTGAACAATCTTATATTTTCATCATGTCTATGTGTGTCACAAACTATGTGTGTTACATTTTCATCAGTATGTGTGTCACAAACACTATCTGGTTGGCTTTTAGAAAAAAGTTATATATATATATATATATATATATATATATATATATATATATATATATATGCAGAAGCATATATATAAAAACACAGCGCTAGTGGCGAGATATACCTCTGTATGAAAAGAGAACCTCACAAAGGCAGACACATAGATGAAGAACCACAGAGCTAGAAATATGTAAAAAAAAAAATATATATATATCTTTACTAGACAATATATATAAAACAAACTAATAAAATATATAATGGGAAATATAACAAGAATAAAAAAAGGAAAAGAAAAAAGCATTGCTCAATAGTGAAAGATTGTTTTCAGCATACTGGTATAATCATAAGAAAATTATTTCTTATAAATCAGTGCAATTCCCAAAAAACAATCATAAGAAAATAATTTCTACCGGTACAGGTAGAAATTCTACCGCTATGCTGAAAACGATCTTTCACTATTGCGCAATACTTTTTTCTTTTTTTCTGTCTGTTTTTATTGTATATATATATATATATATATATATATAGTGCGGATGATGAGCGGCACTCGTGAGACTTTTCTCCAGAAAAACTTTAATATTTGTACTTGTTCAATTACATGAATAGGCCGACGTTTCATTCGCCATTACCGGTAACTTACATCAGGGCTTACGAGAATAAAGATCTTTTGGTATCTTTATTCTCGTAAGCCCTGATGAACGTCGGCCTATTCATGTAATTGAACAAGTACAAATATTAAAGTTTTTCTGGAGAAAAGTCTCACGAGTGCCGCTCATCATCCGCACTGTACTTCACTTAAAGAACGAGCACCGGAGCAACAATTCCTAAGTAAGAGTGAGTGCCGGGATATATATATTTTTTTTTATATTATTCTTGTTATATTTCCCATATATTTTATTAGTTTGTTTTATATATATTGTCTAGTAAACATATATATTTTTTACATATTTCTAGCTCTGTGGTTCTTCATCTATGTGTCTGCCTTTGTGAGGTTCTCTTTTCATACAGAGGTATATCTCGCCACTAGCGCTGTGTTTTTATATATATGCTTCTGCATATATATAGCTTTTTTCTTAAAAAAAAATTTCAGTGTACACCTAAGTGCCCTGTTTTCACAGCTTTCTTGCTCTGTGGCCGTACCATCATCATATTTTAAATAACCGTATTACAATTCTTTCAAAAATATCAATAGTTTTTGTTTTGTTTTTTCTTCTCTGTTTTTTGTGAATAGCGCTGATTTATAAGAAATTATTTTCTTATGATTGCTGGTTGGCTTTTAGGTCCTGTTTCTTCACCCCAAATCTGTCACCTTTCCTTGTTCTCTGGTCAAGCTTAGTTGCATCACATCCTCAGAATGCCAACATCAGCATGTCTACAGTGGTCAACTGGTAGTTCGTCCCATGGGTGCCAGCATATTGGGCTCCTGTTGACCACTGCATGCCACTCTAATTAATCACATGCTGCATAACGAGCATCCATAAAACCAATACATTGGACTGGGTCCAGAGTGATGTGCTATTGAACTTATGAGCATAAAGTTACGAGTGGGAAAATCTATGTTGAATTGCAGGGGAGGTAAATGAATGTTAGTGTTTGCATGCAGTGAGAATACTTTGCTTTTGATTATTGCACACAGATACTGACCAGCGTTACTATTACACTGTTATTATATAGACTTGGGCTAGCTATCATCACTCAACTCTAATGTTTCCAACTGATGAAATGTACCTCCCCATCATGGTTTTGCCAGCTCGAAACTTTGTGCTCGTAAATTCAGTAGTACGTATGTCTGAATTCTGTCCATTGTGTTTGCTTCTGGTACCTGTGTTGTTCTGGTGAAAACCATATCTTGCTAGTTTGTCTCAGTGTAGGTACAGATACCCTCTTATAAGAGGGTTTGTAGAGTGCTCTATGCAGATGCACAGCGCACCCAACCCTAAAAAGAATAAAAGAAATAAATTCTACTGGAAAACATCTTTTAAATAGTTTTTAAATTGTGGTATGATTGATGCTCTCTTTCTTATTTATTTCCATATTCACTTCTCTTTTGCCATCCAAGATGTAAATTTGTAAATTGTTTACATTATATATGAGATTCCATTTCCCTGTGGTTCTCTAATCAGATTAATACTTTTTTTGGACAGTAGTAACTATGCTCCAGTCATGGATTGCTCCAATATCACAAATCGAAACTGTGACCTGACAAAATACTTTAAAGAAGATATGGAACATTACAGGGCAAAGGTCTACAGTTCTACTCCTAATCATGTATCCAGTGCATCATATCTAGAGTATGGGATTCCCTATGAAGAGAGTAAGTGCAATCGTGCATGTAACAGTCAGATCTTTATTTGTACTAATCGCCAGAATTAATATCTCTAGTGTATACTAGTCTACAAAACAGGCGTCTGTCTTTTTATAGTTTTCAGTGCATATTAGTCTCTTGGAAAGGAAGGTAAACTCATTTGCAACCATTGATTATATTATTATTAACGTTTATTTATACACAGTATCCACAGCACCGTGCAATAGGGAATACTAACAAAACAGAACAATGGGGAACAAAGTAATAACATAATATTGTGTAAAGTGCAGAAAATAGTACAAAAATAAGAACAGGGTAAAATAAAGCAGAACACATGGTAAATGAACGCATGAAAACAGCCATATAATGAAGGAAGAAAGTAAAGAAGTTGATAAAGAAAGTTGGAGATAGTTTCAGGAGAAATAGAAGGGGGAGGAGATGGTGCCAGGTAGAAGGAGATGACAGGAGGGTGGAGGGCCCTACTTGTGTTACATGCTAATAGGGAGGCGTGGACAAGAGACATTGGGATGAGGAGAGAGAGGGTAGAAAGTTTAGGTGGAGGAGAGGTAGGCCAAATCAGAAGAAGTGGGTTTTGAGGGAGCTTTGAAGGCTTGGATGGTGTTAGCCTAATAGGTTGGTTGGTTGTTCCAGGGTAAAGGGAAAGCTCGGGAGAAGTCCTGAATGTGACTAAGAGGTAATAATCATGTGGGATGGGTGTGCATGGAAATAAGTGAGAAGAGATAGGGAGCAAATAAAAAGGAGAGAGTCTTGTAGTTCAACAGAACTGGACTCAACAGGCAATTTCCAAATACTGCATGCCCAGAACTGGCATTAGAGACTATAATGTTGATCCTATGGATCCAGATCTGTAAAGGTAATCAATAGAATGTGCTTGTGCACAGAATTCTGCATACACTTTTCCACACCCTTGGTGGCAAATTCCAATCTGCATCTGGTCCTTCTTTGTTTTCCAGCAATTATTGGCCCTCCAATAGTGGACGTAGCTTCATGTGAGAACTGCATTGAGATTTCTCTTCAACCTCCTATCTCTTACTTATGGAATACAGAGGAAAATCGCACTGTTACCATTCAAAGTGTCTATGGATCTCTACATTATACAGTCCAGCTGTGGCCCTCGGCAGGGGTAAGCGGCAGTGTTTTTTACACTCCTTTTTCAGGGACATCAGTACATTTTAGGTGGGGGGGGGGGGCAAGAGCTTATGCGCTGTACTTGAAAATATATCCACACATAGGGGTATATTTACTAAGGGGTGACATTGCAGTGAGATTGAAAAGTGGGGATGTTGCCCATAGTAACCAATCAGATTCAAACTCTCAGTTTCATTTTACACTCTGGAGAATGTGAACTCAAATCTGATTGGGCAACATCCCCACTTTTCAATCTCACTGCAATCTCACCGCTTTGTAAATATACCCCATAGTGTTGTATGCACCACTGGATCACAGACAGAGCACCCATGTTTTTTGTTCTGAATTATAGGACACACAATACACATATAATATTATAATATAGCAATAGCCAATTGAAGTGCCACCTAATCTGCTACTTAAATGTAATACAACTACTGCAATAGGAACTAAACTTCACAGGTCCTAGAAAGTTGTGACTGGTGCATCTCCATTACATATGGCAATGATGGATGACTGATGACACAGGCACAGGAAGAAGAGAGTAACTACCTCCCTTCCCCAGCAGATCCTATAAGAAGAACAGAGCAGGTAGCTTAAAAACAGTCAGTAAACAGATGATGATCTGTTAAAATGTTCCTACAGCCTGGGTGTCTCTATTATACATGTGTGGAACGACATCCTTGTATTGCTTATAACAGTGTTAAAAATTATCTATAAAAATACCTATATTTTAAATTCCACAGAGTCCGATTGAATACAATGATATTACAGAAGATAATTACACTACGCGGATAACTTCCCTTCTACCCAACACCAATTATTGCGTATCTGTGAACGTAACTGGATATAAGAAAGCAGTGCCATCTCCATTGAAATGTGTCATTACAAAAGCTGCCCAAGTGCCTGGTAAGGATGGCGTCTTTTAATTTCAACAAGCCAGGAGAAAACGCTCCTGTCACACTCTGAGCTACTCTGATATTAATCCAGAAGGAACAATGATGCACGTGATAATGGGTAATATTGAAAAACACAAGGCACATACAGTGAAGACTAGACAAAAAGTATATACACACACACAGAGGCGGAACAAGCGAGTTGCGGGCCTAGGTGCAAAAAAAAATGCATAG
>JABWIB010003075.1:27874-39250 GCA_016617825.1 Platyplectrum ornatum | reverse complement strand
TAGTAATAGCTGCTAAGTAACTCCAGATCTACAAATAAACAGGTTTATTAAGATTTTTTTTTAAAATATACATTGTAGGAATATTGTTTTTGTGTTTTTAGCAAAGGAAATCACCTTCCAAAACTTAATTCCATTAGATATCATTATTTTTNACATTTTATTTTATTTTTCAGGTGCTGGTTCTTGGGAACAAGAGAGACATTGCTGGTGCTCTTGATGAGAAAGAATTAATTGAAAGAATGTGAGTATGCAAATACCTTACAGTTCCTCCATTCTAATGAGTCAAGCTGCAGACCATTTGGAGCAATGTGGCAAGAGCGATGCGGAATTATGAGAGAGNGAGAGAGAGAGTACAGAGATAGAGAGACAGCACAGAGAGATAGAGACAGCAGAGAGACCAAGATATTACCTTTCCTCCTGTCATTTCAATGTTGAACAACTTCTTGTGGAGAGGGGAGGGAGATTATAGGGGAGTGGAGAAGGGAGGGGGAGTTGAGAGGAGGGGGGATGAGAGTGATCTTTAGCCTGTGGCAGATTCTGCATCTCTTCTGATAGATGGTAAAGTGCTGGCTAAGCTTCTCACACACACAGCAGCACTTTACACAGTATAATAGAAGATTTCCAGACCCTGTGTGTGACAAGCTGATCGGCACAGTTTGCAGGGGGTGCGCACAATGTCAGCCCTGTTCACCACTAGAACATCAAGCACATGGACTTTGTGCTCTAGTGGTGAGTTTAGCATCAGCTCACTGCCCCTTGTGTGATGATTTGCACTGGCCGCAGACTGTGCTTATGCAGCGATGTGAGGCACAAGGAAATCGCTACATAACTTCCCTGGGGCCCTAATCTAATGTTTGGTAGAATGACCGGTGCGGAGTGTCGGCCCCGGTGCCATGTCACTGGCTGCACCACCGGTAGTTCCAGCTCTATATTTCTTATAGTAAGATGTGGGTTGTGTGCTTTGTGTGTAAATCTACCCTCCTTGTGTCTAATCATTTGTTAACTCAGTATCATATGAATTAAATATCTCAATTTTGGCATAATTGTTACTTTTATAAAGCAAGTGCCAATGACATGATATATGCATTGTCTATCAATACTGGTCATCAATAAACAAGAATTAAACTACTTCCTTCGCTCAAAAAAGAATGTACAAAACAGTAATTTCATCTGCTGAGTGAATAGTGCAGCTCATATGCATATACTTGTTACCTTGAAATCTTCCAGCAGAAACATTTCANTCCATGGAATCACTTGTACATCATGCATTGTACTGTCTGATGCTATTGAATTTGTTAAAGGAATGACAAATATATATATTTCAAATATTCCTTGTGCAGGAACCTCTCCGCCATTCAGGACCGGGAGATTTGCTGTTACTCCATTTCTTGCAAAGAAAAGGACAACATTGGTGCGTAACAGGAAAACGAATGTATACTCATAGCGGGTTATGGAAATGTCAATGTTTCCACAATATATATAGTTCTAGAAACAGAACCTAAACGCAGCTATTCAATGTATTAGAATCAGATTAAATCTGCTGGGTATCATACATTGTATACAGAAACCTGTTTTGTTGGATGATGACAAAATGTATGAATAGAGCTTCATGANTGAGTATCTCAAAGCTGCTTCTATGTATTGTATGCTTAGTGCAACAAGGTAGAGTTAAGGAATAGCGTATCATAATAATATATATTATTATATATTTTAATATATTTTAATTATTATATATTATTATATATCAGATTGGAAGAAAAACTAAAATGTTTAATGCTGCATGGTCCTGTTGGATCAGCATCATCTTCAAAAAGGGAAGGTTTTTGGCTGTAATATATATGCAACTTCTCATGGTGTGGTGTCTACTCTCAACAGCCATTCGCACCTTTACGCAGCTGGCCTGGAAGCATATGGAAACAAATCTAAATGTAGCTATTTAATAGTTTCAGGCCAGGCTCCCATCCCATACCCCTTTCAGATATCTAAATAGGTTAGTGGTCATAACATCTGCTTGAACCTTAAAACTGAATTTATATGTGCTCTCACCGGTTCCACTACCCTTAAGAGTGGTTGGTCTTTTTCTATGATGAANAAGCTATAATCTTGTAACTTTCTGCTGCCATGGAGCATGTTTTAGGAATTTGTATACACATTTCTTTTAATTGTTATATAGAGAGGGCGATTCAGTTCGGCTACACACGTTATTTTCTCCCTTANGCAAACAGCTTTTGCGTAAGTTTGCGNCTTTTTAGCNCGTGGCTCATTGNGCAGCATATAAAAAGATGCGAGNATTCAGTCCCGTAATAGACGGAGAAAAAGNGTGTTTATTCCTTGGGATTGAATCGACCCCTTAGAATTGGCCGCTTCATTACATTACATTTCCCATCATACATTTGTAGTGTATTGTTTTGTATATTATGTGCATATACTGAATATAAAAGTTTGTGTGGTAATCTTAATCTGGTATTGTTCTTACAGATATCACCCTACAGTGGCTTATCCAGCACTCTAAATCACGGAGGAGTTGAGAAGACCTAATCCCTGTCTATCACACTTAACCATCCTGGAGAATGTTTTGCTTCAAGGACTTACCATAATACCAAGAAAATGGAAAGACGTCCAAATACCAGGAAACACTCTTCCTCGTCCTTCATCTTTATGTGTGTTACCTCCTCTTATCCTTTTCCCCTTACCACTTCTCTATTTTAATGGTATTTTTACACTTTCCTCACTTTCCATTGTAAGATATTGTCCACCTCTGACCTTCTTCAGCCATCTCTCTCGTTATCCTTTTATTGTCGTTGGAGTGTGTGTATATATCTATATATGTGTAAATGTATATAATTTCATTGTTTTTATTTAAGTGTAAGACTAGTTATCTACTGGTTGACTGATGAAGTCTCTACATGAGTTTATACAGAGCTCTTTATCTATAAATATATATATGATATATCATGTATTTGTACACCAGATAGTGTACATACTGTAGATTGAAATGTCAAAACTAATGTGTTACAGCTGGGTTCACATAAGAAAGTTAACAACTTTCATCGTATTCCAGATATAAAATGTATAGGGCAGGAGGGCAGCATTTTTCTTGGCCCACCACACTGAGCTTTTACTCGCTACACGTCAACCATTTTAATAATGTAAAAAAGGTGGATGACACCTTTAAAAGATAACTTACATGTGAAATTTATTTTATAACAAAATAGAGTATTCATTTTCAGAGTAGTTTGGTTGATTTTCTTAAGATGTTTACATTCTGGTACGATAAACTGGATTTGCAGTCTGTGATATGTATGTGGTGCAGTGGAAATAAGCTGTACGATCAAGAGTCATTTGAGGTGTCATCAAATATTAACAACATTGTTTGTGACAATTGTCATATCATACACAGTGCTCTCGCTCAAACTGCACAACTACACCCTGTTAATTANTATGAATACTTTTTATTTCTTGAAGTCTGTTTTTCTTGTGTATATTTTATTTGCCGTCTAATAAATTAATAACTTTGTCAACATTCAAAAGTCTCATCCTGTGTAATATTGTGACATTTTATATCTGCATTGTTAAAGCTACCAGGTTGTTTTAGTGTAAATTGTTTGTAATATGGGATTAGTGTGGTTCACTAGAGCCAGGGGTAGGCAGGCTCTCCGGGTGTTGTCAAACTACACGTCCCAGCATGCTTTGTCAGGCATCAACTATGTCTATGCAGTTAGAGCATACTGGGANGTGTTTCACAACACCTAGAGAGCTGCACATGGCCTAGGCCTGTTCTAGACTGTGTATTATTTCATCTCCCATTATTTGAGACACTTCTCCACATATATTAGGTATTTGCTGTATTGTTAGTGTCTATGTAATAAATCAAATGATACGTATTAATATTCTCCATCCATTTCTTTGTGGATATACGAGTATATTCTATTCTAGTTTGATGATCTATTATTCTTTTAGAGTAGGTAAGTGTATGGGTAAAAATCTGTACTTTTTCCCTACAGATGCTACTAGTACAAAATGCTCCATTAAACATGTGCTATTTTCTCAGCAAGAAATGTTTTCCTAGGTGTTGTTGTAATGCTACAGTATAGAACAGCAGCATTTCATATAACTTATTGGAACCAAATCAATGCTCTGCGAAGAAGGTAAAAAGGGCGAGCCTCGATTATTCCCGTCTATAGAGGTAGGCAGACATTGTGGGTTTTTATTCGNACATCTATGGGGCGCCTATGAAAAGCTGAGATGTAATTCTTGCCATGTATGTTGGGAATGCACATTGTACTGAAATGAATTGGCCCCNTAGAGTCCTAACTGCCATGTTTTTGTTCCAGGATTTGCAGGTTTCTTGTGATAATAAGGCCGTTTGACATCTTTTTGGTGATTGTGTAATACGTACAGTATCTCTATGGTAGCTTCTATAGAATAGAGGGATAACTAGCAGCTGCCTTACTTATTTAAACAAGTAAAGCGTTAGTCATCTGTGACACCATGTAGCAGCATTAACATCTTGTACAAGTCTTGTACATCCTGAACTGTTGGAGTATCATCTGATGTATGTGTATTAGGTGTTATGAGCCTATTGCATTGATTATGATGCATTATACTATATGTAATTTATCATAAAAGACAATGGTATGCAGGGCCACTGTGTCTAAAGAGTATATGCATTTTGCTTGAAGTTACAACAATGCTTTTGATCCTCTTCTATTTGACTGCTTCGCAATATGTGTAGAAGAGAATATTTCCCGGCTTCTATGTATAATGTCCCTTTTGGGTAATTAATCTGCCTATGTGTTAATGATGAAAATCTGATTTTGTATTGATCATTTTCAGGTCTTTTTGCACATTTTATTGCAGAACACTGTTAAAAGGAACTTAAAATGATAATTTTAAGACAGGGTATCCATTAAGACAGTGAGGGGTTCATTTAGTTTTGGGGGCTGATGCAGAGTTGCACTTACACNTATTTTTAGACGCAAGTGTAGACTTGAGACAATTTAGTCAGTGGAGCATTTGAATTTGAATTCTATTGNATACAGAGAAAATACTTTGCACTTGCTCATTGAACTCACACATTACGTAAGTCTATGTTTTAGTTGTAAATTAAAGATGACCTAGGAAATCTCACTTCTGAACTCTTATTCTATTTTTACAGTTTGTACTTGCCTCCACCTGCAGATCAGTGTTTGATTTCGCCCAGGTCTACACTTGCACCTGTACTTGCACTTACTCCCGAACTCTAAAAACTTTAGAAGGCGTGCATATAAAACCAATCCGATTCAAGCTCTAAATTAAATTTTAAATACTGGGGAAGATTGAAAATTGTGAGACTGAATCGGATTGGTTGGTATGGGCCAAAATTCACACTTTTTCAATCCCCTTAAACCTGTTCATGAATAGAGGTATAGGCATCAGAATTTGGGCTGGGGGCACTCCAGTTTCCAGTTACTGCAGGGGGCGCTGGGAGACAAGTATGAACTATGAAAACAGTTTACAAATGAAACATTAATCTATGCAACATGTGAGTTATTTCTGCAAAAGCAAAGTGTTTCTCTGTATGTAATAACATTTTTCATTTCAACATAGATTTTCATTGCAACATAGGTTTTCTATGTGCAAGTGTAGACCTAGAAAACATGGTTTTCTAGGTCTACACTTGCACCTAGAAAACCATGTAGTGTAACTCTTATGTTCAGGGGCTGATCAAACATTTTGAATTGACGGCAAAATAGGTGCAAATCTGGTTAAAGCCATGTTAAACTGTGAGGAAAGGTTTACACTAAGTTCAGCTGTGACATTTCTTAGCTCAACTAAAGCTAAGCTGTAAGTGGTCTCTGGGGCTGATTCAGAGTTGCAACTATAACTTTTTTTTGGTGCAAGTGTAGAGCTGAGCAAAACCGTGTTGCAATGTGAGGTGGTCATTTTATTTCTATTGTATGCAGAGAGAACACTTTGCTTATGCACAAAGATGTTACATAATGCATAGCTTTATGTTTAATCTGTAAATAGGAGTTGAGCTATTAAATATCACCTCTCAACTCTAATAGTCTGCTTACACAGTTTATACTTGCCACCCCTTGCAGTCCAATTTGGTTTTGCCCAGGACTACACTTGCACCTGTTTTGCCCTTACTCCCTACTCTCTCAGATTTTGTCCTTTAAAGTATATACAAACTCTGTGTTCAAATCTGATTGGTTGCTATGGGCAACATCCCCACTTTTCCAATCCAGTTTAGTAAATTTAGGCCCAGATCTTATTAGTTTAATAAGATTTTCTAATTTTCTATTTATCCCAAGCATGGTTAAAGTGTGCTACTACCTATATCTAAAAACTGCTATCTTGTCTTTATGACTCTTCTCTGCTCCAAGCTATATATGTTTAGTTCCTCTTATCTTTCTTTGTGTTATTGAAAAAGCATGGAATATATTAGAATATATTTTTGTATAGAGTGATTAACAAGTACAGTAGTGAAATCTGGTTTCAAAAATAAATCATTGCTGATGTACAATTAGGTGTAAATAAATGTATGTATATGTGTATATATATATATATCTCTTTAAAAGAAAAAAATATTCATAATAAGATTTGTTTTTATTTTTTGTTTAAAACAAACATTTCAAAAATATAAATATACAAAAAAAGGTCCAAATTACAGTTTGTTTATAGTCAAGTCCTGTTAAACTCAAGATCTACAATGTAAATAAAAACAAAGGACTGTGACAAATAACATGGATCTACTTTATAAATGTGTCATATCAGTCTGATTTGTATTATTCTTTTACATGAAACATTGAATGCTGTTATTTTAACCGAGAGTCTGGTTACCATAGTTACAAAGGAGTCCCCCGACTCCCTCTTTTCACAACAGTAACTGATTTCTTTTGGCTGTGTGGGAGCATGGAACAAAGAGTTCTTTTTATCTTTCACAATAAGGAAACAGCATTGANAGGGAAAGGGGACTTTTCTTCATTACTTATGCACAGCTATCAGTTTACACTCAGAAACACATATTCTTGCAGTAAGGGTTAATCATGATAAATGACATTATAATACTTGTGGTGGGAGATCTACATTATACTATGCAGTTATTAACAGTTTAGCATATAATTCAGTAGTTGACTACATTGAGTTACAATAGTGCCAGTGTATCAAAGAGGTTGCATAGAAATAACAATAGATAAATAACCGATAAATAACATGTTTATTCAATGTGACCTTTACAGGAGAAGCCCCATGAATGTGAAAGCCTGACTCTGTTGCCTACTCCCCCTCCGGTCTGTTCCTGCTCAGCATGCAATGCTCTAGACCCCTTTTATTTGTTTAGTTCTGCAAATAACGGCTTTGCTTTATAGCTGTATTTTCTTATTTCATATAAAGACTAATGTCTGTAGAGTAGTACATCAACTATTTGCATAAGCATAAAAGCTGCAAATTTTTGCTGTGAATGTACAAAACCAATTCGTAAGCAAATATGCCTGCATCAGAGACCTGCACCTGCTTGCGCTTGGGGGAGGGGGTCTAACATGGATTATAGTAATGTTGCAAACTAATGCTGATCAGCAAAAGGATACTACTCCTGCCAGTAGCCACATAAAGTACACATATTGATAGAAGTGATCTCTNGTCATCTTATTATACTGAATGCAAAAACTTGTGAAAACTTGACTTAAGTTTCCTTTTACACAGGTGTTTAGGTGTTTGCGCAAATCTACCAAAGGAAAACACTATGCTTGCAATTTGGAAGTTTCCCTTTTCCTATACATTAGTAACAGCTATCTCCAGAAGACCATAGCTTAAACTACTATAAGCGTCACTAAAATGAGTTTTTACCCTAATTCCAGTTTATATTACCAGCACAGTCCACCTGAAACCTACATACATCTACACTACTGCACATTGAAATGTCCTTTATATGTATAGATCGATGACATTTGTATACAGTGTCTTTCTCTTGCCTTCTCCTAATTAACATGGTGTCCCCAGTGGTTGTTCTAAATCATTTGTGCTGTACGGTGGAGTTAGTTGATCCAATTTTGCTTCCACGTCATCCTCATTATGCACACTGCCTGCACTGGCGTTGTCATCNCAGCAACAGCAGCAGCAATCCAGGAAAGCCTGTCCTAATGGTTTGGAGACACACAAGAGCAGGACNGGCGTTACTGCGCACTTCAGAAATAGGAAAAACTGTGTGATTAGCGCCAGGAGCTCCTGGGAGACATCAAGGCTGGTGTAGGTTACCAAGATATTTGTGACGTTTTCAGGAAGGATGCATACTCCATATACTATAGCAAGACTTGCTACCATCCAACTAAGCTGACGCTGNCACTGCCCATTCTTTACACTTTTTATATTTCCAACAATTCTCAGAGTCATCAGTAGTGAAGTNATTGTAAAGAAAAGTGGTAAACAAAAGTAGCATCCAAGGAACCACCACATACGAGCTTGCTTATACGTAAGGACCAGGGAGTACAGAATAGGAGGCAGGTCAAGAGATGGATTCATGGCACAGGAATCACTGACTAATCCAGACACTGGAGAACGTTCTTGGTGGAGCTGCCATAGAAGAATCTCTGGAAGAGCCAGTATCAGGGAACCTATCCAGATGATGGACACCTTTCCAAGTATTGACTGACAGTGTTCCACTGGTCTTGAAGGCAACTGGAAAGAAGTTATAGTTTGGAATCGGTCGATACCCAGGGCACACAAGGAGAAAGTGGAGACACCAAGAGATGAAACCTGTGTCAATAAATAAGATCCAGTTACTNATTCCAAAACATAACATTTGGCTTCACATTGCCCTACAAAATGCCCTAGCCTGCACACTATCTAATNTAGGTAACACACATTAATGGACACCTCTGATCTAGATTTGCAATTACATCTTGTAGTAATTCTATACATGTTTATTATTAGTCACATCTGAGTCGCACATTTTAGGAGCAGTCTAGTTTTATTTCTAGCAGGAAAACATGGCATCACACGGAATTAAAGTTGCATCAACAAGAAAATAAGTTCATGTACTCCAAAGACTTATTCACCCGTGGAATGGTAAAATGAAGAAGGACGGCATAAACAACTGCATTCCATAAAGGAGTAGCCAAGTGCTCAGTGCAGTCATGTCAAAAAAGAGTGCTAATATCANAGTTCATCATAAATGGGTGACAGGGTATATTTTACATTGGATCATTGGGTCAGAGGCACATGTTCAAAAACAGGACTGGCCTATTGCATATTATAAAGCACTGTGGAGTGAGCATTTTTAGTTTGATCTGCCAAGTGTAGATAATAAAGTAAGAAAATTCATTATAACTATNCCGGTATTTGCAATATAATATAATAATAGTTAATGTTTTGTGGCATTGTAAAAACATAGGATCTCCCCTGAATCCTAANTACTGTAAGAGTGAGGGAAGGCTGTATTTACCCAGCCAGACAAATATTAACATTTCCCCAAGTCCTCATATAAAATGGGAGAAATACTGTATAATACATAAGCACAGACTCCCGCCCATAGAGTGTAATACAACCCCACAACCAGTACCAAAAGGGGGGCATTTTCCAATCCTAGAAAATGCCCCTTTCAGGAATTCAGGATCCAGCTCATATTTGTTTAATACACAATGGCAGGAGACTGCAGGAATCCTGTAGATCCGAAACTCTCCTTTTGAGGACATAATTCCTTGTTCTCTTTGTTGTTGTTCCAATAAGTATCCTAAACATTCACTAAATATATTTGAGTTTATATTGATATGTGCATGGTACTAAAGTNCTGGGCGTTCATACACATTATGCCAAATTCACTTCAGATTAGATCTTTATTGTATATGGAGTTACTAAAAAACAACCATAAACAAGGATTATATTGTGTTTGTATTGTTGATGAAGACAAATTTAGCTGCAAGATATAATATTGCGGAATTATTAAGAAGTTATTTTTAAAGAGAATATGATCAGGGAAAAAATATTAATTTAAGTGTCTTTGTTTCAAATAATTTATATATGGCGTAATAATGCTCACCTCCATGTATGGTACAATGCGACAGGACAATACCCCAAGAAGTCTGCGATGTGTAATTTCCTGGAAGACAACCACAGGCAAGCAGAAGAAGAGCAAGAGAAAGTCCCAGAGTGCTATACCAGCCAGAATAGAGTTCCAGGCACTTTTCATAGACATACTATGCCATACTATGCACATAATGGATAGATTGGCAATAATGCCCACTGCAAACACAATCAGAGACAGCAGAAGCACTCCATACGCACTGAGGGAACTTTCACTCAGAGGATACAGCGAGTTTGCAAGCTTTGGTCCCCAGGTAGTGGAATGTGAGGTGTCATTATGCATCCAGTGTAAACCTGGCGCTCCAGCGGTTGGAGACTTGATGAGTCTGGGGTATACTAACATTCCAGCATCTTCCTTTGGCCTTTCACCATGTGAACCTCTTTTCACTCTTGATTTGAAGTTGTTGAAAACATTTTTGGCTGCGGTTGTGCTGCTGAGCAGATCCTGGGCTCCGGGTTCTAAGCTACAGTCGATCTTACTGATGCTTGAAAATTGAAATGCCAAAAGAATCGGTAAGGATTTCAACAGGAGCCTTGAAACTTTCATTCTTGCAAAGGAAAGGTCTCTTCTAAACTGCGGAGAGGAGGGGATGGAGAGCGAGATAAGGGAGGAGATAGTGTGGGGAGAACTTCTAGGCTACAGAGTGACACAAAAGAACAGCTATTTCCCAGTGAATGCCTTAGTGTCTCTCTCGCATGACTAAACTCTTTCCTCACTCCTTTATCTACATATTGTGTACCAGGCTCTGCTCTCTGGCATCTCCCAGTGGTGTGACCTAAAAGCATTACATGTCAACACAGTACAACCATGTAAATATGATGACCACCCCATTTATGCATATATTAGCATGCCTTCAGCTTTTCACCTGCTAAATGCAAATAATCATTTCTATGCAGACTGTATTTACAGTTTTTATTAGCACTGTCGATAATAAAAAGATGACACTGAGAACAAATAGCTCAATCTAGAGTTTAATAATAAGAGGAATACAAGTGGAAAGTTAAAGTTGGGCAAAACTATGTTATATTTCAGGAGCTAATTGTATTCTTTGCATGATGGGGGAATACTATCATTTTGCTTATTACACATTTTACCAACAATAGGTTTTTATTGAGAGTTAACATAGGCATACAACAAGGAATAACACAGTGCATTGGGGTCAAGAGTATGGGTCGAGGACACAGTAGAGAGCGGAGATTCCGGACCCAAGTGAAGAGGGGGGAACAGCGAGAGCAGAGTGGTGGACACATATTCCGCCCAGCGAAAACTATTTCAGCAGGGGTGAGGCCAGCTTTTGAGAGTAGGGGGCG
>JABWIB010003073.1:46926-59814 GCA_016617825.1 Platyplectrum ornatum | reverse complement strand
ATACTATCAAATGTATGTTTGCCTGGTTAAAACTCGCAACTGCGATTTTTTGCCGCCCATGGAAGTGCGAGTTTGGCTAATGCGAGTCTATCTAAACACGACCTACAGTGAATACTAAACTCGCTTTAAAACAGAAACTCGCAAACAAAAAACAAAACACGACCATTACAGGCGAGAATTCAGACTCGACCTTTAGTAAATTTCCCCCAAGGTCTCAGTTTCATTTTACACACTGGAGAATGTGAACTCAAATCTGATTGGTTGCTATGGGCAACATCTCCACTTTCCAATCTCACTGCAATCTCACCACTTAGTAAATATACCCCTTGGTTTTTATTTATGGCAAGACCAGAACAATTATATCCGGATGTTAAAAACATCCTACAAGTGTATATATATATATATATATATATAAATATATAAATAAATATATATATATATATATATATATATATATATATATATATATATATATATATATCTTTGACAGTACAAGGCACAACTAATATTTTGCCCAAACAATATTGCTTACATAATACAGCTTTGCAAAGAAAACCAACTGGGCCCAAATTTACTAAGCATGGAGATTGGAAATGGGGATGTTGCCCATAGCAACCAATCAGATTCAAGCTCAGTTCTCAAGTATGAAAAAGAAAACAGAGCTTGAATGTGATTGGTTGCTATGAGTCTAATTACCATCCCTTTGGATACAAAATATTGAACTAAATAGAATCCCCCCTCCCACACCTCAATAAATAAATGCACAACTGGGTTATTGCACTAGATTTACAGCTCAACGGATAAAACTAATCTCCCTGATTCTGCAGTATTGAGCTAGTTTTTAAACCTCCCTTACTTAAGATTTGTTTACACAGTCAGAATGTACGGGAATAAGCCAAAAAGTATGTGTCCTCCTGCTGTATAACTCATCTTCCTAACTAAAATGCTAATGAGAATATACTGTGCTGGAAATTTAACCCGCACTTATGTATGTTTTAATATGCTTTTGTGGTGTTTCCAAGGGGTTAGGTATATATATATATATCTCCAGTAGCAGAATAGTGACACTCCAGGACTTCATTCAAAAAGATAAACTTTATTGTGGGCAACACTTCACCAATAAAGTTTATCTTTTTGAATGAAGTCCTGGAGTGCCACTATTCTGCTACTGGATGTCTACGTTTTCGAGTTGAGCACACAGGCAGAGTTTATGGATTTAATTGTGAGTGCCATGTTCCCTTTATATATATATATATATATATATATATATATATATATAAAAAGGAGTGTGTGCTCCCAAGGGTGCAGTACCGCTTTTCCTGGGGTGTCTCAGCCATGCCCCAAATTACATTGTATGGACTGGCAACACGTTATCTGCTTTGCCAGCCCTTACATTCTTCCTACAGTGTAAACACATATCACTGTGTAGGACATACACAGTGTTATCCTGATTATCGGAAAGTTTTGGAACCACTGATATATTACATAGCACCGGATACTAAATTAAGAAATTCCAGCATTCAGCGAAAAGTGCAGTGATCCACATGATGCAGCCTCACCTACATATGGGTGGAGAACACTCACAGCATATCTCTTATATGAAAAATTCTCCTATTTTTATTAATGGGTGCCATATGAAGGTTGTGAGGGTGACAGTTATCCTGCAGTGGGAACTCACGAAGAACCCCTTTATGTACATCAGAATAAATAATAAAGAACATCAGAATAAAGATTCTTTAATACCGCGTTCACATTACCAGCCTTTAAAAAGCTGGCTTAAGAGCCATGGTGTAGAATTGGGAAATTGGAGAAAAAGCCAGCTTTTTTGTAAAAAAAAAGCAGGATCTGCACTGTTCACATTGAACCCTGCTTTTTGATACCAGTACACATCATTAATCAGAAAATGTGCTGCAATTGGCTGTGATTGTTTGTTTACATGTTTACAGCTGACTGTGTGAGCCAATCAGCTTTGCACAAACACAATGGCAGAGGAAAGCCAGCTATGTACTGTTCACACTGACTAAAAAAGCCGGATAGGAGGGCAAAACCCCTTCTAAAAGCAGCCTCTGAACATCAGCTTTCAGTAGCCGGATTTTTGCAAATGGAGCGTTCACACTGAGTTTAGAAGCCATTTTTTTCCCATCAAAAAAGAAAGGTAATTTGAGGTAATATGAACGGGGTATAAGTCTGTTATATTTAAGTAATACTGGCCAGCTTCTTTAATTTTGTGAAAAATGTCTGTCTCCTGTACTCACTAGCACACAGATCATATTTTATGGATATTGTAAACTATTACAGACTCATGGAAAGAGAGGTTATTTAAAAATCACATTATTTATCTATAACCCCCGTAGAAAAAGTGAACTTCACAATTACTTTTGACACCCTTGACTGCAGCAATACATTCCCTGGGAAATACTAATCCATCAGTATTGTCTACAATGCTCCAGATAACGGTATATTACTTTTCAAGGGAATATTATTCTGACCTACTTCCTTGCTCCTCCGTTTATAAAAAAAAAAACAAAACTGAAAGACATAGATAGTTTATTACAGAGATTTTCTTTGTTACTAAATCTCACAATTTTTAACATA
Organism: Platyplectrum ornatum; assembly: GCA_016617825.1. Taxonomy (NCBI): domain Eukaryota; kingdom Metazoa; phylum Chordata; class Amphibia; order Anura; family Limnodynastidae; genus Platyplectrum; species Platyplectrum ornatum. The sequence goes on along the minus strand of JABWIB010003073.1, from coordinate 57,219 downwards.
AATATTTTACTACTAGTACATTTCAATTCCGTTTAAGAATATGCTCTTTAAGCAGAACACAACACTTAAAGTATTAAAAACAACGAAGTCAGCGTCTTCGTTTTTTTAAGCATTTAAACAGCAACACGTTAAATATTGTGAGTTTTATTAGAAAGTCAATTTTTTCGCACACAAATAAAAGTATATGGAGATCATGTCCACAGTAAAGCCAGACATTCATGAGACGATTTTGGTGGATTTGGGCCAAAAATCTTCTAGTGTGTGTCCAGCTTACGATAAAAAAAAAAGGCGTCACCCATTTAAACCAGGGTTGTCGACCTGTACAACCCATATCGTTACCCATATGGGTGGGGCTAAATGACATCAAACCACGCCTCTCCATAGTAAATGTAAACTTTTGCAATTCTGGATGTGGGGTTTCAGGCGTGATTTTTATAAATCACACCAAAAGCCACGCTCCCCATGCTTACAGGGTTTTTTTTTTCCTGGCAGGGAGAACCCAAAAGCATGCGACCCTGACTTAAAAGGGCTGAAAGTTTTCGAAATCCAGGCCCCAGCATGTTAGGTGCATTGTTTGCACCAGCTACAGAGCTATGTGCACGATTTCCATGGGACCATAGGATGTTTCATTTAGTGATCTCACTTTGTGCCCAAAGAGGCAAAATATTTATATAATTTTAGTAATAATATTATATTTCATAGTTACTTTATTGATAACGTTGGACCATGTCCAAACCTCAGTGCATACTCCATATACACAGAGGTCTTTAAATCGGCAATGAAAGAGCATAGTGGACTCCGTAGCTACACCCCTCTCTCATGCAGCATTCCGGACATTTATGTGACCGTACACAAAGTACAGCACTAACACACACATCATGAGTTAACTAACACCTTAAATGTGCCATTGCTTGCATACGGTTTATCCAGTTTCAGAATGTATACTTTTTTGTGTTTCAATATGGATCAGGCCCTATATATAGAAAGTGACGGCAGATAAGAGCCACATGGTCCATCCAGTCTGCCCCATTGTGTATTTAAAAGTATACCAACCCAAATTTAGTCTCTATATATGTATACTATACCTTTCTTTTGAAATTTAATACCATAGATATCAGTAGGTGTCATATGGAATGTAGAAGAGTGTAAGTTTATCCTGTCAGGGTCATTAACTGACACCTCTCACATAGAATATCTTGACACTTACCGTATTCAACATTACATGTACTACCTTTAGTCCTTATCACATACACCCCAGCGCTAACCTTAACTCTATACCTTAATTTTTACCCATTAACCAAAGAAACAGTTAGCATGGGGTACAGAGCTAGTTACAGCAAAAGACTAGGACATGCAAAACTAAACAGAGAAGAAGAAGTGAACACAGGAGAAGCGGAGCTCAGGACACACAGGAGTGACACAGATAGTGGTAGAGACAGGACAGAATGGAGAAGATACTACACAGACAGGAGCAGCAAGGATAACGTAAGGAAAGGAGAGGAGGACGGAAGCAAGATCAGAGCAGGGACAAACAGGAATGGTGAGGAAGCAAGGAAGGGACTTGAAAGAAAGTCAGACACAGACATGGGGAGAGAGGACAGTGGTCAGACAAAGAATGGGAACGGGAGCAGAAGACAGCAGCCAGACAGAAGAAGACGATTAGAAGACAGAAGTGTGACCCGCGGAAAAACTGGTTACAAGTCTATTTTGGTAACTATTGAGTACTGATCATATGCCATCGGTGGTTTCAGCATTGATACTATGGCCCTCTAAGCAGTAACTAATACTACCCGAGTGTTCCCAATTATTTTTTTTGGTTTTCTACTTTTAACTCCATCATGTCTGTGTATGGTTTAGGAAGATTTTCCTCCCCTGTGTAATGCCTGTAACACGGGCTCGATTTTAGGATAACTTTTAGTTGGGTCAGTGAACAACCTAGTAGCGGCCTGTGCGGCAGGAGTCTTCAGTGCAGCGGCCCTGTGTGATTTCACAAGAAGCATATTCGGACCGAGAGACAGCTACGATCTCCTGCTAATACTTTGCATGCAAATGCTGTTTCTCTAATCAGTTTAATACATATGCCCCTTTATGTTTAAATACTTCACAGCTGAGTGAGCCGAAAGATTATTACAGAGCTTATTACTGCCTCTCTGTTTTCAGAGCGAGTAAAGATATGTATATGCCTTGATCTAATTCAGGAAGATTCATATTGTTAGACTCTCATAATTACAGACAGGTTTGAGGCCTGCGTTCTACTCGATGCAAACATTTGATTGATGTGAAGCCAAATACTTGTAACCTTCAATAAGAGAGCAATTTATAAACTCCACACAAGCTTTATTAAATAATGCGCCTTTCTTCCAGAATAGTAGCAAGAAAATCATTGTTTTCCATTTCAATACCATGGATATTAGATTGTCTGTCAAAATACTGATGGCTGAGCCGCTGAGTGAATGTTAGGGGGGGGGGAAACCCCTCTGGGATTACAGAACTACAATATCAAATTCCTGCAGGATTAACTGCTTGAGAGAATTACTTCTCTGTCCTAATGCAGTGACCTTACAAGCAATAAAGGCCTTTAAATCTCAATCAGCCGCATGCGTCGGAAAAACTGTTTCAAATCTTGATTGAAAAGGCAAATATCTTCCTGCAGTATTGTATAAGGATATAAAATTTAATTGTATTTATAATGCTAGGGTTAGTAACTATTATTACTATTCACTTGCTCTTTTTTTATATTTTACCCTTTCNTATATCCCAACTGCTCCCATTCCAGTGGGACGGTCCTGGCAACGGCCCTGTTGTCCTGTCCGCCCTTTAGTAATNAGGCCCAGAGACAGGGGTGGACAAGGGGGACAGCTTTGACGTTCCCCAGCTTCAGGGAGGCCCTGTCACTTTTGTTAACACTATTGAGGGGGGTGGACCGGGTCCCAACATTTCTGTTGCTGGCCCTAGTCCCAATAAGCAGAACAAGTCGGCATCAATGTTTTTATTTTGTAATTATATGGTGCTGAAAATGGGGCTTGGGTAGGGCCAGGGCGGGGCCTGGGTAAATGTGGGAAGTAGTTGGGCAGAGCCTGGGCAGGTCTTGGGTAGAAATGGGCGGGGCTTTGACAGAGTTTGGGCTTAAGCCGGGTGGGGCTTAATGTACCGTTTTAAACAAATTAAATGTTGGGAGGTACGGTCTCAAATCTTTTGTCCCCGCTATGGCACCCTAGCAATTGTATTTCCTTGTAGCAGCTAATATTGCAGGTGCTGCATAGATTTAATCTTTCCAGTTATCAGAGTAGATACGGATAAAGATAAATAAAAATATAGATTTACTAAGAAGCGACTTTTCCCCGGATTAACAATTGAGGTGAATTTTCAGCAACTATAGGTGTTGAGAATTTTCGAAGCATCGACTATTTGAAATCGTCTTTGATTAATGCCGATTTTCAATGGTCGTCTTGCTAACATTTTGTCCCAGCTCACCCCGCGATGGAGTCATTGAGCGGTGACTTGTATGCAAATCAAGGCAGCTTGTTTAAAATAGCGAAAGTTCAAATCGCCAGTAAAAACACCCATACCTCATNATTCCAGCCATTGTGAATTTGGTTCTTGGAGTATGGGCAGGGAGAGATTTGTGTTAGGTTAGATTGAATTCTGTGTGGATTNAGAGTAATGTTGTGTACCATGTGTTGGAGTTTCTTTGTTTATTGAGACTTTTTTCAAGTTTTTTTCTCATGTTTTAAGCCACAAGTGTGTTCGTTAATTAGTAGTTGGTCTATTTTTTTGTCCCACATTTGTCAATTGCTTTATATAGGCCTTTCCATCTGTTGATGATGGCTGCATAGTGATTTGAGTCAAATCGACTTTGGAAGGTCTATGTTGGTCATGTAAATGGTGATTCGGTGATGAAAGCGAGATGAGCCTTAGTAAATTCCAAAAAGCCCAACTCGTTTCTAAATGGCTATTTGGCAAAATTCTTGTTTCTAAACTGTTTAATGCTTCTTAAAATGCTACAGAATCACCTTTACAAAAGACTAGTGTAATGTTAGATTGTTAGATACTACAAGTCACTTTTTGTTACAACCCAAATAGAAGACAACAATTCTTCCTAAAACTCTAAATCATCGAGGGTACAACTTTAAATCAATAATGTGGACACGTATGGGTAGTGTGTACTAAGTACGACTGTCTGTCTGTTTTGGCAGTCTTTAGTGCAGAATTACATCTTATCCCAAGATTGTTAGAAGAGATGAAAGATATGTCTCAGAAATACTTACACAGGTTTCATACTTGCATGGTCTAGCCNCAGAACATAAAATAAAATTGCTCTTGAATAACAGAGTCTTAGGAATACATTTATCTTCCTTAAATCACCTAATTTGGGAATAGGACTTTACAGATATCTGATTTATGTGTTACAGCTATGGGTAATGTAAATGTAACTGCTGACAATCCTTTACTGCAAATATTTGTATAAAGAAACCAATGATCAGACTAAATAGCTGAGGGGACTATTTATCCCCCTTCTCAGTAGGAATATAGCCCATTCTTCTTATATCATCAATAAAAAACTTTGTTAGCCAAATCAGCCAACTATTAAATCAACTTCTCTGTCATAGTAACATTTGTTAGAATTTGATTTTCTTTACTGTACATTATATATTTGTCTCTGTGTTTTATCTAATAGATCATCTAGTCCAGGGGCAGGCAAAGTGTGACTCTCCAGGTGTTGCCAAACTACACGCCCCAGAATGCTTTAAATGCATAAATATAGCTGATACTCAAAAAAGCATGCTGGGAGTTGTAATTTAACAGTATCTANATAGCTGCACATTGTCTACCCCTGATCTAATTAACTATTAAACTTCCACACTAGACAAACTTGGACAGTACAAGAAAGTAAGTACCATTTCGCTTTGTCTGGTATCAACTACACCATTGCCTTTCGATCATAGGACTTCTTGTTCTAGTTCTAGTCTGGTATGCACCATGTTTCCTATGTCTATACAAATGTTACCTCAATGGTAGTCACCTCAATGGTACAGTAGTCACCTCAATGGTACAGTAGTCACCTCAGTGGTACAGTAGTCACCTCAGTAGTAGTCACCTCAATGGTACAGTAGTCACCTCAATGGTACAGTAGTCACCTCAATGGTAGTCACCTCAATGGTAGTTAATCAGACCTGCTGTAACTAAAATGCAACAGTGGCGCCCATCCAGACTGAGGCTAATGAGAGATACTAAACCAATGATTAGAAAAATGACTCCTATTATATCCAGTAAGCCAACTCATTAGATATTGACTTTTCAAGGCATCATTACACAGATACCCTTATCATTTGTCAGCAGCAATGGAGTCAAACCATTAACCATGGTTTATAGGAATGACATATCAATTAAGATGCTGATCAATAAGAAGATGACTGTACTGTACACTGACTGGCATATGTAATGTTTCAAATGAAACAAGAATGTCCTATGCTATGGTCAGTAAGACTTTCATGGATATGTCTGGAATCTTGATATGTCGTAATGGACTAGTTCTAGGACTTACATCTAGGACTAGTAGTGATGACTAATCCCTAATAAGTTAAGGTTAATCAGTTCCGCACAGACTTGCTGAGGCAAATCCAAGGTAGAGAGAGGGGTAACGGGACTTCACTCTTCATTGCAGAATAACCAATTTGTACNAGCAATGTGTGCATTACTCAATAAGGACTAAAGCTGTAAAAGAGGTGATGCATTTTCTAAGCTGTTTCATATTTAATTGGGCTGCATTGTTCTCAGAATGTATTAAAAATAAAAACTACTACCCGCCAGTAGCTGCCATGAGCTATTCTTATATATTTTTTCCTTTACCTATTTGAGTCACCTTTGTATGGGTTAAATAAGGTTTATTACATTTGTATAGATGTCTATGGAGCATATATAACCACTTTGTATATTCTAGCAAATATATCTCATATGCTTTGAAAAGTATGCATTGTGCAAACCTGAATTATTTCCCAATTATACAGTCCGCAATTTCACGTCTTTAGTGTTTCTACATTGCGTTGGAGAGTCTGGAGAGGCCATTATATCTCATGACCCATACCACATGTAGGGTTAGATTTACAAAGNTATAGGAATGGACAAGTGGAGATGTTGCCCATAGCAACCAGATTCTAGCTCTCATTTTCCTATTACTACATTATCACACTAGAGAATGTAAGCAAGAANCTGATTGGTTGCTATGGGCAACATTTCCACATTTCCATTCCCTCAGTTTAGTAAATCTAGCCCCATAAGTGGTATGTCACAATTATTATTGTATTTTGTGATTTTCCAGTATAGTATAGGGAAAAAAAGATAATAATAATAATATCCATAATATGACTTGGGACATTACTGTGGGCTATGTTATGACTTGGGGCATTACTGTAGGGCATATTATGAACTATTATGAAGGACACTATTGTGGGTCATAATATGTATAATTCATTCTGTTTATTTTCTAATACATACAAGACAAATAAAATATGAGCGTACATTTTTGTATGCAGACCTTAGTGGTTTGGTATGGTTTTGCGTTGTTGGGTTTCCTACTATTATATAGTATTATATAGTTCCTTCTCTGGTTACTGCCATACAGCTCTATACTCCTTTCATAATGCATATCCTGAGAATTTATGTATGGTTTATTTTTGGAATTTACATTACATCATATCATTTAGTATATGAGGTCACTGGAATATTTGCTGCTAATAGTTAGAATTATATATAAATGGCCTTGAAATATTATTGATTGTCATGAAAAAACTATCCTATATGTAATGCTCATATATATATATATATATATATATATATATATATATATACATATAAATATAAATACAATGTGAAATGTTGTCAAACACTAAAGGAATAGAGTAAAAAAATATATATATATATATATATATATATATATATATATATATATATATATACACTTGTTTGTATGTATGAGGCTGTTAAATCATATACTGTAAATATGTATTATATGATTATTTTAATTCTGCAGTAAACAGTACTTTGTTTGCAAACACACACACACAAGAAGATGTTTCTTGTATAAAAAATATACAACACATATAATACATGTAGGAAAATATCAGGAAACTATAGTAATTCAATAAAAAACAACAACAAATAAATCATTTCAGTCATTGTATTCTGTTATCATTACTATGTGGAATAGGGTACAACCCAAACACTACTTCAACTCTACCCCAACTACTCCCCTTTTCCACATCATACAGTGCAAAATGTAAAAAAAAAATGTGAAAAACAATTCCCCATTGGCTTAAAGTTTTTTCCCCTAATTGCGAAAAATCTGAAAGGCGTGTAGGACTGCTGGACAGTCACCATAAACCCTTTCCACTTATAACACCTATGGAGCATTTTTGCTTCTTGAATTCTTTTATCTTTGCACCTTTACAATACTCTCTAATTGTGAGGCGTTAGAGTTTGTTTGTTTCCTCTCATAACGGAAATAAAAATAACATATTCATGGGAAGAGAGTGACATTGACATATGAAATAAAACTACGAAGCATTAAACATTTATCATCGTGTCACATATATTGTGTCATCCGCACTTAGAAATATCTCCTTGAATAAAACTAGGGTAGTTCACATCAGGCTAGGCGAGTGTCTGTATTACTACAAGTGTCTGAAAAGGAGCTCTACATATTCATACGTTTCCATCCGCCCAACAGCTAAATCATTCATTATAAATGTGCAATAATGTGAGCAGGCTGCCGATACCACTCCACCCGGCTGCAAAACTATCGCGGAACCAATTTCTCAGAGTTTATGGACTGTGTTAAAGCCTTTCTGTCATTATCACTGCAAATGTCATAAAATCTTATAGTTCTTCATTTGGCAAAGAAAATTTAAAAGTCATAAAGTGCTGATACATTTATACCGCCAGACTCGCACAGCATTTGATTTGTTTTTTTCTGAATTGTGAGAAAGTTACTTTTATTTCAGCCATCGGGAACAGGGAATGGGAAAATAATCTTGTTTAAGTCTCGAAAACCGTACAATTGTATCCTCGGTTGACGGGGGGAGGTTTGTTCTTGTATCACGGGAGGATAGTGTTGTGTCAGCTGTTAATGCCAGACATTGATGCCTATATCTAGTGGTTCAAGAAATGGTCACTGGAGCCGGGTAGTGGGGGGAGATACTTGTTGATTGGAGATGTGGGGGGAAATTTAGATGGAGAGGGACGCTCCTTGCTGGGTCTCATTGTAAATTTGGGTCAATCTCAAAAGGCGCNATTGTGAATTTNCTAAGNGTCGTGTTTGAATGGCGATTTCTTTTTCAGAGGTGAGACACATCAAGTGTGTGTGGCCATCTCGCCATGAAAGGGANTCATCTCACCGNCAAGATGTATGCNAATGAAGGCGACTTGAACTCGCTATAGGTGAACCTGACACCTATTCAAAACCCCACATTCTTCCTGATTGCAGCCATAGTGAGTTTAGGACTTTAGTAGAAAATTAGGCAAATATTTTATATAAATGTTACAGTTAACATGGTAAAAAAAAAATCAATAGAAACATGTTTTTTAACTTTACAATGTTTGGGTGAATGTGGTACAGTATGAGTGTATTTGTAATTAAATTTCATTTTTGTTATTCTGGACTTGTTTCTCTGTAATTCTTTATGGTCCATATTACAAGGGGAGTGAGCAGTTAGATCTCAGAGGTGCTTCCTTTCTCAACTCTAATGTAGACTATTTAAGTTGTGCCAAATAATTTTCCCTATACTGTATGTAAATGAATGAATTGGCTCCCCTTACATTGCAGCATGAACTGCAGGTCTACACATGCAATTGTTTTGTCTTTACTCTAAAACTCTAGACCAGCTCCTTAGGTCACAGTGCCATACTCATCATCATATGTCATGCAGGTTCATGTCCAACATAGACTAAGAAGCTGTGCGTGTCCATTTGGCAAAACCACATTGCTATGCAGATACAGATAGATTAGAGTTAAGAANTTACCCAGATCAACTCTAGATTACAGTGAATAAAATACATTGATATTTCTCTATATATGCACCAATTATTCCCCTTCATATAAATGTCCTAGTTCTGCCTTTGTGAACTAATACTTGTTTATCCTTGGGGTTCTAATAATTCTCCTTCCCTTCCTATATCTGTTTAAACCACACAAGTGATAGTTACTGTATAAACTTTATCTTGGGACCCCCCAAGACAGAACTGATAAAGATATGAGTTTGGTGCCATTTTACCCTGATACATGTGTAGCTCATGGCTGAAATCACAGAAATTATTTCTAGTTGTCAGTAAGAATTTATTTATTTAATTTTATTTAAATGAAATAATTGACATTTTGTCTACAATTAGTTCTGAATATATGTGTAAGCACTCTTTGCATGCTAGCCATATGAGAACATTTATTTCCACTGCTAAGCTGCATAAAGAAGTAAATCTTCCCAGCATTGGTTGTGATGACTTGTAAAACTCATCCAATCGAAACCCCACATAACTAGAGCTTTTAAAATGTGATGATGGCTGCATACATAAACAGACAGCCCAGTCCCATAGGGAATCCCCAGTAACATCCTTTTGATAAGTACCTAGGTGCGTGCATGACTGGCAGTGCTGAAAAATACATTAGAGTGGAGGAATATATCTAAATTAAGCATAGCACATTCTCAAAATAGAATCACAGATTTAAAACATATTTTCCCAGTTTAAAAAAATATGGTTTATATATTGAATGTCTGACAGTAGAATGTGGGGTTTATTGCACAGTGGTATGGTACAGCCTGTCCTATATTACATGACTAACAATTCTAAAATAGGAATTTGACATTGCAAAATTGGGTATATGGGGTATTTATCTATGCGGTGTAACAATTACAGAAACAATTTAAAAATGAAAAAAAAAACTCCAATCAATCTTTCTGTTGCTACTAATTATTGTTTAGAGTACTAAAGCACTAGGTAATATGACTAGGTAATATGATTGTAGATGGATCGATAGAAAGATAGATAGAGAGATAGATATGTGATAGATAGATAGATATGAGATCAATAGATAAATAGATAGATAGACAGACAGACAGATATAGATATATATATATATATATATATATATATATATATATATATATATATATATGAGATAGATAGATAGATAGATAGATAGATAGATAGATAGATAGATAGATAGATAAATGTGATATAAATAGACAGATAGATAGATATGAGATAGATAGATAGATAGATAGATAGATAGATAGATAGATA
>JABWIB010003072.1:41383-52219 GCA_016617825.1 Platyplectrum ornatum | reverse complement strand
ATAACAGCAATTATTAGGACCAATCAGACGGCATCATGGATCATCGACCTTCATGAGGATTTGCACTGGCCAATCTTTGCAAACCCAGTTATGCTTCTAATTCTATACTATACACTGGTGATGCTGCTGCAACAATGGGCTAAGCAACCAACGGTATGACATGAAACATACACATTTTTTATTTTAAACTTACATTTTCAAATTATCTACACTTTTTCTACACAATTGTATTTTTAAGANGGAATCTGCAGAAGAGGACAAAAACATTCAAAATGAAAATCACAATTTGGATGNAGTACTGTGGACCTCAAATGCTGAGCTACAAGTGAGTGTTCCAGTTGGATTGACTCATAATAGATATATCATAACAATATGTGCAATAAACACATACACAACAATCCTATGTAATTTTTTTTAATACTGAGTAAAACTATTGTGGGGGGTAAAGAAACATTTTCCTCTATTATNAATAATAACNNACAGTAGCTTTATCCAANGCATACACAAGTTGCAGTGTGTAAATTCTANAACTGTGCATGTGACCACCTGTCAATAGCCAGAATAAACACTTTTTGCAGCATNGANCANTGCAAGACAGGCAGGAAGAGAGGTTCTGGAAGGTTCATAATGAGATGTGGAACCANGTCGACTANCGTTCAGTGGNCAGCTGCCCTAGGTTGCATGATTGAGGATCCAAGGCGCAAACAACCTGATTAAGGTGGTTCCACAGGGCTGTATACACCAACATCTATCTGTCCGACACCATAAAACGTGATTTATTTGAATCGCCACTGGATGTCTACTGGAACTGACATGCAAATGCTAGCTGGTTAATGCACAGCCGTCGCTGAACTGTTGTTAAGGATACAATTTTTATAGCTCCCTTGGTTCATCTTAGCAGTNAGTTGGTCAACACGGTGCATGTCTATTCGCCCAAACGCATCTCTGCAGTTGTCAGTCACCTCTGTCATCTATGGCCCGTGGTGCACCACACTTTCCACATCACTGACTTTGAATAGTACCATTTTGCCATTACTCCAACGATTGCACTGTTTTATGCTCCCCTCCGACACCTTTTCTATACCCTACACTGCTCGTGCTGCCTCATGCCTTCTACGATTGGTTATTTCAGGTTGACATTGAAAGTAGGCAGTGGTCACATTTATGTGACTGGATCGTGTAATAATTATTATAATAATAAAAATAATTATGGCAGCACAGATGGTTCAAAGTTTAGCAATTGTGTCTAAAATAACCAACAATAGTTTTATCCTGCTTTTAAAAAGACATACAGCTCTTTTAATACCTAATAGTTCAGTTTACCCCATTATGAATAATAATCCCCAGTAGTTATATACAGTTGTAACAGTAAGGAGAGAGGAGAGGCTCAGGAGCAGAACACAGACAGGCAGCTTCTAGTGGACAAATAATACATTACATGTCATATAAATGAAAAGCTCAGTAATGCTAATTCATTTACCCTATTTTATTTCGGCCTGGGACACAGGTACTGTTATTTCTAGTCTGCAATTTTACAAAAGCATTGGTAAAGGCAAAGCTGTGCTTATTATTGCCAAGACCATCCAGTCCATATAGAAGCAGNAAACTGTCACCATTAATTGACCATTAAATGACCACTCAGAGCTTATGATCATCAGGTATTAAACATAGGGAGAAAAGGGATCTTCTTCCATGTTCTGTATTTTGAGTCACAAAAAACTGCAAATAGGCAATTGCTACAGTTTACTGAGGGATTTCCAAAACTGGTTTACCTAAATTGACTTTTCACCACCACAAGTATTGGGTAGAGGAACCAATGTTAGATAGAAAAAAACAACATATGAATTATTAATGTTTGGATAATAACAAAATAATCCAAAATATGAAAATTTTAATGTCTCTCACTCCCTAACATGTAGCCTGAATATATCATGCATAATGGGTGGCAAGAACTTCCGTTACTGAAATGTGAAGTGCATCAAGCCCAAACAGACTTCTCAGTGCCCATTTATCCAGAAGACGAGCAGGTCCCAGATAAATCAGGTGACTATAATAGTATAAACGTTCCACAAATACATGACACTGATTTTCCAGTCTGGATTTTTATGATTTTAGTAAATGCATAGTAAAACCACAGTGTGTCTTATGCATTTAATTTTTTAGCATTTGTCATTGTGTAAATGCTAAAACCATCATAGATATACTGTAAAGATTAATTTATGTTAATAGGATTTTAAACAGNTGTGTTCACAGACTTTTTTTTTCACACCCCTGTCAAAAAAAAACTATTCTGTTCATGTGCCTCTTTATTTTTATATTTACATANGTTACATAGAGAAAGAGAAATTAGAAGAGATTCCTGCTGCAGATCCAAAGCCAAGTGGAATAGCTGTGCTTGGCCAGTTTATCATGAGGCAGAGTTATGTCAGTGCTTTAATTATCATGATGGTAAGTTGGTTATGGTGTAGATATATTCATTTTATGGTGTAGATTATATTCATTTTATCTTGCATTAGATTTATCCTAACACAGCCTATTTTGTCAGGTTTGGAGCATCACACATAACAGCTGGATGACATTTGTCCTTCTGATATGGTCATGTATAATTTGGATGACTAGGGACCGTCGCCGATATGCCATGTTAAGTGCCCCATTTTTGGCTTCCTACGCTAACATTTTAGTCATCCAGAACTTTTTTGTGGGGCTCAATATCTCCCAGGAGGAGCTGTTCCCAGGAGTTCCCACTAACGTTCTCATTGACTTTGACCTGAAGCCATACGCCATGCCATGTGGGCATCTTGGTCTGAAGGTGAGGCAAGTAAAGTACTCAGGTACATTTCTTTGTAATGCTCTGGTGATTTAAATAACATTTTAACAGCAGCAGTTTTTTGCCTTAGATCTTCTATGCCTTCATTTTCTGGATATTGCTACGGCAGAATCTGAAAGAACGGCAACAAGATGGAGAAAATGAGTCACTGAAAGAAGTTTTAGTGGATGACAGTGGTAAGTAGATAACAATTTGTGAGACTAATTGCTATAGTTCATCTTAAATATCTNGCATTAATTACAAGTAACTGTAACTCTAATAATGATATTTGCACTTAAGAAATGTTAAGAGTATCATTCCAAATAGTGACTGACACCTTTCATTTCCCTGTACTACATAATTATAGTACCAGCTCATGGAACACAGACACTAAGGACCAGATCCAGACTTACAAACTTTTGTAAGTCTAGATCCGGTTCATACATATGTTTTGTTTCTTACAGAAAAAGAGGAAGCCCCAAATGCATTCATGGAGATGGTGGGCTCCATGGTACAAGGTACACTGGTGAAGTACTGGATTTACTGCTGTGGAGCAATGTTTTTTGTCATAAGTTTCAGTGGAAAAGTTGTGGTGTACAAGATCCTCTACATTGTGCTCTTTCTCTTCTGTGTGGCATTGTACAAGGTGAGTCATGACAAATACAAAACTCACAGATAAAACTTTTAAAATGGGCAAATGTGGCAGAAATATGTATTTTCCTACTTACTGCACTGATCATTGCACATAAAGGACCAGATCCAGAACATAGGAGAGGAAAGTTACACCTGAGCAAAAGCATGATGCGCGCAGACACTGGCAAGACTTTGACTAGGAAACATCACCTCTCACCTCTTATACTGTTTACAGCAGATGAAACTTAACCCCCTGCAACTCACCGTGGTGTTACCCATGTGTAACTTTTCCCTCATACTTTCCAGCCTGGAACTGGTCCAGAAAGTATATCTCTATATATTGGTCATAGCTCCATATAAGAACATAGTAGTAGTGAAACAAATCACAATACAGTATACNTGTAAATATTAATTCCCAGCACAAACTGGGAAACATCGAGAAGCGACCCTCAGCTCAGGGCCAGAACTGTCATTTCTAAAACAGAAGGTACTGAGTGAATCTTAGCAAACCCAGAAGTATATGTAGGTACCTATATACAACTACCCTCAGATGGTCCTTGACGTTTAGGTTTACACAATATCTCCACAATAATAATACCTAGAATATCTAGTTACTTTTATATGTGATCTCTGGGAAATGTTGAGGCCACACATAAAATCTAGGACTCTCCAGGACAGTCTGAAAGAGTAGGTAACTTTTAAAACTGCAACATTATATAGCTTTTTTTAAGTTTCAGGTGCTTTTCATTTACCTCCCATTTTGTTATCTTCTTGTAAAAAAATAAAATTGACCACGTCTCTTTATAGCTACCTTTTTGATTATTAGTTAAGGGTTAACAATTACATAAAAGTATTCCAGTACAANTGGAAAGTTACAGTAGGTGATACANATTACATTGAAGTTATTATGTATTCTGTTAACTCTTCCCCTCAGATAATCTGTTGGTTGTATACATAGTACATACCATAATGCTGTTTGGAGGCAATGGGGAATATATATTTTAAGAGAACATCAAAGACAAAACATCATAACCTACTACTGAGATATATTGGACAGGAAACATTTCCAGTGTTCGGTCACTTCGNTGGAATTGCTTTAGTAAAGGTGTAGTGACCCGCAGCATGCAGATTCATATATGTGTGAGGGTAGATCACTCTCCCCATGCGTAGCGGAAACCATACAGCAACCTTACCTTAACTTTTCAGCACCGTCCTTGTTTGCGCATTCTATTTTTCATTCTATTTCCAAATCCAGGCACCAATAATCTTAGTGATCACAAATGTTTTTGTCACTGATTCTACTGTATAATTCAAGCTATTTGTGTACAGACACACAAACCAAACGGTGGTGTATATATGGCAGTGCTTAGAATCCTGATTATTTACCCACTATAATGCACAGATAGTTTGTATTTTGCTGTGTTTTAGTGTTTTGACACAACCCTTAAAGTGAGCAGTTGTCTTTGGTTGTTTGCTACTCCAGTGGTTCCCAAACTTTCAAGTTCGAGGCACCCTTAGGGTCTCCATAATTTTTCAAGGCACCCCTAACACAAAATAGATTTCCATTTTTTAGGTTTATGAGTAAAATAGTGTAATGACTATTTAGGTAAAGACAGAAATACTTCAGATTGACATTAAACATTGTGTAGCTCCTATACAAGAAGTAAAATTGTGCCTCTAAGAAACACTTGCAACATGCCACCATGTCAGAAAAGAAATCTCGTGGCACCCCAATGAGAGCATCGTGGCACCCCAGGGAGCCTAGGCACACAGTTTGGGAACCACTGTGCTACTCTATAACCTGATTACTCATATAATACTTTTATTGTACTTATAAAACTCTTTTGGGTTCATTTCCAGATCCGTTTTGATTGGTGGAGAAAAATATTGAAGTATTTCTGGATCACAGTGGTTTCCTACTCAATGGTTGTTCTAATTGCCATCTACGTCTACCAGTTCAAGACAATCTCTGGCTTTTTTCTTCAGATTTTGGGCATGTCAGAGGAAGGGTGAGAGACATTTCTCAGTCCACATGTCATTTAGCAATATATATATTAGTGCATTCAGTTCACCCTATCAAAGGAAAGGTGTGTTTGTTTGTGTATATATAGTTCATTGTTTGTTTGCGTTTTTACATTTTTCTGTTGTGCGAGGCAGAAGGGGGCATTGTTTAAAAAGATGGTAGTTTTTTTTGCATGGAGTATGCTGTGGTGTCTTACACATTGTCTACTAAAAGTCAGATATTAAGTATATCCTAATCTTTACTACTGTTTAATCCACGTTCAGCCTGAGAGATCTGGGTTTGGAGCAGTACAGCACCGTGGAACTGTTTGCCGGTATACTACTCCCGGCCTTCTTTCTCCTAGCATGTATCCTCCAGCTCTACTATTTCAATGAAGACTTTTTAAAGCTGACAGACCTCAACAACATACCAGTTAATGAGGGAGGCATTTATGACAGGTTTGTATGGGGAAGGCTGGCTGTCGTTATTACTACATTTCCATATTGTAGCAATTCACATTAAATATCTTTCTCTTTATTAACAGTAAGAAAAAAATGGAGAACCGTGTCCTTCTTCTGGCCAACATGTGAGTAAAAATATAATTAAATATATGGAGTCATGTCTGTTGTTCAATTTTATAACTAGAAATGCCTTGTTCGTTGATTTGTCCATACCTTCCCACTGGAAGCAATGCTTAATGGTTATGGAGTTCTCATTCCCTTTCATATTTATATACCCAGTTACCCTAATAAACACTGATATTTCAGATACCAGCTTATCTCGTTGGTTTGCTGGAAGGCATGAATGTCTAGCAACATGTCGCGTTACACACAGGCCACAGAGTAACGTGTAGCGAGGCCAGACCAGGCTGTATTACTCCTAAAAGGGAGCCTTGCAGGCTTTATGCCTTAAGTAGATGCAGTTTAAAGGACATTGGCTAAATTCTAGCAAATCTAGGAAATATAAATAACAATAAAAGAGAATTTAGTTCATTTTAATTAAATTAGAGTATTTTGTTGCTGTATGATGAATATAAGGCTGCTACAGATCCTGGAGGAGAACAGGGCCCAAAGCAGCAGCTCTCCCTGCAGTGTAATCAAGCAGAGATTGACAGATTTAAAACAGCACTGTGACGGTTTCTTTATTAAAGTCAGGTATGCCCTGTCCATGCAGCATTGCTCCGTCCCACCCTTCCAGGCCTACCATGCTATGGAGCCCACGTTCCGGCCATGAAGTGCATGGTAAAATTCATAGAACTCTTTTCCTTTTACAGGATAAAAGACAATCTCGGCAGTCTACACAAAACGTAAGGAACAACCTGATACTTATCTCTTAATCTGCTACACGTGAGCATAATGTTGGTTACTAATGGTTGCTGTATTTCTATACTACCCAAGTGTTTTCTGGTGTGGGCCAAACATATGTTTCCTTAACTTCTATTCCTGGAGGATTCCTGGATCAGTCAGACTCACGTTACATTTGAATATACTTTTATTTGAAGGTATTATCATTTGTATTTTTTTTTTAATTATGCATCTTACCCAACCATACCCCACAGAGTTGGCACTGCAACTCTCCAGTCAATCTGCTTAATGCTTAATAGCATGTGGCTAAATTGGGAGCTATGTGATGTTATGGCAAATGGTGCCCCATTTTATAGGGTTTTACTTATGCAAATCTAATCTTTTATCATAAAGATATTCAAAATGTATGCATACCTAAGTATATATATACAGTCAGTATCCCACTGACCATGTTCTCTGCAGCCTTGAAGCCGAAAAGAAGAACAGTGCAAGTCAGAGTACACTGGTAACAATTGACAACATTACTGTTGATGAAGACATGACACAGGACAGTCAACAGTCTGATGGTAATACACAATTATACACAATTATCTGTATAATCTGTCTTGTTTTCAAATATTGAAGAGCCTGAAAACCAAACCAAAGAACTATTTTTACAGTTACCAATCCATGGCTACTGGTTATAGACAAGCTAATGTCCCTTTTGCTGGTACTGCTGAATTTTGTGCATGAAGTCCAAGTGCTATTATGGAGATTACTGGAACTACATATCATCAAGATTGTGTCCACTATGGTTATCTGGATTTCACTCCAAGAGGTAATAAATGTTATTTGACGGGATAAAAATTATATATCTTCACTATTGATTACTTTTATTAGTAATATTAATAATAATGAAAATATTGGACTTATGATACCATACATTTGAAAAGCCTGCACAAGTCACATAATAACCATAACAACATAATTCCTAACAATGTGCTGTTACTAATCTCTGATTTTCTCCACTTTGCTTCCAAGGTCTGTCTTATGAACTGCCTCTTCTTCATGCCCTGGGTGTTTGCTTTGCCATACCCACATCTGCGCCCTCATGCTTCAAATATTTCCACAGTGTGGTCCTGTGTAATGGTCATCTGCAAAATGATGTATCAGTTGAAGTTTGTGAAACCACTAGAGTTTTCCTCCAACTGCACTGAAGTGAGTGTCTCTGTGCCAAACATACATAAAAATAATAGATAGAGTTTCATGTTTTGGATTTGGTAGAAGTTATTAAACAGGGGTGTCATTATTGCTATTTGCCTTTGTACGGGAGCAAGGCATCCATCATCAAGTGCAAGGCTTACATTTACAAAACTGTGTGAAAGAAGAAGAGATGTTCCCCATAGCAACCAGATACTAGCTCTTAATTTCCTACTATTTATTAACAGGTTTTTATATAGCGCCATCATATTACATAGCGCTTTTCTATTTGACACTCCTTAAGACAAGATAACAGAGGTAACAGACAGAATGGGTAGGGAAAGGACCCTGCCTGCAGGCTTACATTCTATAGGAGAGATACATAGGGGCAAGGCCATTATACTATGGACCACATACACCATGAACCTTAAACTCATGACCTCAGCTGAGCCATCCGTGTTGCAACTAGAATCTGATGAAATTGTGTGAAAGAAAAATAGAACCAGTTAGATACTAGCTCTTATTTTTCTACTATTTATTAACAGGTTTTTATATAGCGCCATAATATTACATAGCGCTTTACTATCTGACATTCATTAAGACCGTTAGGCATAAGTGCTTTCCACTGAGCCATCCATGCTGCAGCTAGAATCTGATCCCACAGTTTAGTAAATCTAACATTAAGCGTTTTTCTTCCACATAAATGGAGAGTACACATATATGGGACGAACTACACAAGAAGGTACAAATCTGTTATTGGACAAACCATGTTGCAACGTGCTGGGTGCAAATAAATTAAATGTTGCATGCAATCCAGCCCTTTGAAGGTAAGGGGGCCCAAAGAATATTTATGCACCTGGGCCCACGACTATCTAGTTCTGCCTCTGGAACGTGGGAATTAAATATTTTACTTAATGTGGCTGTGGAACACCTACAGGTACTGACGTCCAGGCAATCTTACACAGTTAACAGAGAATGGTGTGGAATACCACAAAGCAAATCTGTAGATGAATAAATGAGAGGCCAGTCATTAGATGATAGGCAATAACAGTTTAAATAATCAGAACCATTAAAACTGCTGATCATAAATTTGATCTGTTTTGTAGTTTACAAGACATCTTCTTAGAACATTGTCTTTTACTTCACATTATAGGGTTTATATCGCAATGGAAGTCTCTACAGTGAAGTTTCAGATGAGTTGCTACAGAAATCAGTATTATACGTTGCCCCGGTGGACCCAACATTTTGGTGTGGTGGGCTGCGAAAGTGTGCCGATAGTGTATTACCATGTATTCAGGTAACATACTGCTCAAAATGTATAAATAAGTATAGTGTTTCTTGCATTATCTGTTATTTTATGTGTTTATTCCATATGAATGTGTTACCTTCACACACTGGAAGTAAATAGAACATGTCAGATCCACATTGCCGGTCTAAAGATTTAGTCATTGCAAACTACCTGTTTTACTTTTGTCATTCATTACTCAGATTATTAATTCATTAACTAGCACACATAAAAGGCCGACATATGTGAATACAGTTTACAGTAATTGTTTATTTTATTACTATCCCTTATTTATTAGGCACCACACAGTGTGCGCAGTGCCATACAATGGGGAATACAGACAGAATGGGTGGGGAAGAGGGCCCTGCCTAGCATGCTATAGGATAGAAACCTACCACATCCCAGGCAGACAATGGGAGAACGTATAAACTCCACACAGATAAGGTCCTGTCGGGAATGAGTCTTTCAACCTTAGTGTTGTGAGGCATCAGTGCTACTCACTGATAAAGTTAGAAGTATATTTAATGTCTGTCTGTCCCAAACTATAGAACCATCTCATCATTCTGGCACTAATGGCTATGAAGGCAACGGTGTACAGGCACCAAGTCTATTACCGGGTGCACAACAAACTCACTACTCCCATTACCGGCAGCATATTTGACAATATCACTCGGAAGGATCTTGATGACGGAATTGTCAACTGCTTTAAGTATTTTGTCAATTATTCTTTCTACAAGTTTGGACTTGAGGTGAGTTTTTGGGTCAGGGCAATTCTTTGATCATGATTATTATGACTGTCATATATCATTTCTTAGAAAAATGTAAGCACTATTCCAATTATATATTTTTAGCTTTCCAAATACTAAATACTATCATACATACATAGAATAATCTATTAAATGAACTGTCCTTCTTCCAGATTTGTTTTGTGATCGCAGTAAATGTTATTGGCCAGCGGATGGACTTTTATGCAGCTCTGCATGCTGGGTGGCTGATTTACTTACTATACTTGCGTCGTAGAAAAACCATTGCTGAAGTCTGGCCGAATTACTGCTGTTTTATAGCCAGCATTATGACTTTCCAGTACATACTCTGCATTGGCATTCCCCCAGCATTTTGCACAGGTAATACTATAGTAGACTATCATCCATTGCTGATAGTCTAATAATCACTAAATGCATCACCCATGACACTCTCTATACTGGTATGCCACAATCCGAATGTACAATTATGCAGTACAATGCTTCAAATATTCTCCAACGCTGCTTACACTCTGTACAGTTATCCAGTACAATGCTGCAAATATTCTCCAATACTGCTTACACTCAGTACAGTAATCCAGTACAATGCTTTAAATATTCTCCAACGCTGCTTACACTCAGTACAGTAATCCAGTACAATGCTGCTAACGCTCTTTACAGTTATCCAGTACTATGCTGCTTGCTCCATACAGGTATACAGTACAATTCTGGCAATACTCTGTACCATTATCCAGTACTATGCTGCTGTCTCCATAAAGTTATCCAGTACAATACTGCTAACGTTCTATACAGTTATCCAGTGCAAAACTGCTAAGGTTCTGTACAGTTATCCAGTACAATACTGCTAACGTTCTGTACAGTTATCC
>JABWIB010003072.1:16875-40254 GCA_016617825.1 Platyplectrum ornatum | reverse complement strand
GCTAACGTTCTGTACAGTTATCCGGTACAATAAGCTAACGTTCTGTACAGTTATCCGGTACAATAAGCTAACGTTCTCTACAGTTATCCAGTACAATAAGCTAACGTTCTGTACAGTTATCCAGTACAATGCTGCATACACACTTTATAGTTATCCAGTACAATAAGCTAACGTTCTGTACAGTTATCCAGTACAATGCTGCATACGCTCTTTATAGTTATCCAGTACAAATATTGGACACTTTAGTGATTTTATACTATTTTGCTGCTACAGATTATCCATGGAGAACATTACAACTGAAACCCCGCTCCAACCTTATCAAGTGGCTGTATCTTCCAGATTTTGCCAAAAGCCCTGATCCAGGATTTCTTCTTTGTGCGTAAAACAACAGCGCTCTTTGGAAACTAGTAACAGTGGTATTATCTATTTAATATGTGCACGGGATCCCTCATTTACATTTTAAGTCTTTTTAAAGTGTTTTAAAAAAATAGATTACAACAAGTAATACAACTTGGTGTTCATAGGTCCCGTATGATGATGTTGTATGGCTGAATAAAAGTTAAGCATGTTTAAAGAATTGAAACGTCACCCCCATTCTGATCTTTTCCCAGATGACATGCTGCTCCTGCTGTTTGCTTCTCTGCAGTGGCAGGTGTTTGAAGATGAGAACTTGGCTTGCGTCCGTTTACTAGCTGGTGATAACACTGAAATTAGCAAAGACTTGGATCCAGCAGACTTGAGTCAGTATAGTCCTGTACCCAACTTCATCCATTGCAGGTGTGTATTGACCAGATGTTAAATGATGAAAGTAACTTTAGTGGAGACTATAGTTTAATATATATTCATCATATAGTAAGTATATGCAAAACTCTGATTAAGTATGTACCAGCACGAGGATATGAACCAGTATAAGGTTTTACTTGAAATACATCAGATGGCATTTTCATTAATGAAGCTCTACTCATTATAGTTGTTTAATAAATACAATTTTCTTTCCCTTCATGGAAATGTTTCATCATGCACATTATATGCATCTTCCTCCTATACTGGAGGTCACAATATTAAGGTTTAACAGTATCAAATTGATAATTGGGAACTGATTTACAAAGCATGGCCTTCTAAAAACATGTTTTTCTTCAATATTTTATTATCATGTTATTGATCCATTCTATGTAGGTCTTACCTTGATATGGCAAAAGTTGTGGTCTTCAGTTTCCACTTCTGGTTTGTCTTGTGCTTGATCTTCATCACTGGGACTACCCGCATAAACATACTCTGCATGGGATACCTGATGGCCTGTTTCCATTTCATGCTGTTTGGTGGAAGCCTTATTTTGAAACCAGTGCGACATATTTTAAAGCTTTGGGACTATCTCATAGCATACACAGCTTTTGTCATCACCATGAAAAATCTTCTGTCGGTATGTGCTTTTGTGATCTTTTTGTTGTTTTTGTTTGTTATGTTGTCCTATAAGTTGATTTACTGAAAGGTAACACTAAATAATGACCATGTATGATTACATAGTGTATCTTTTATAACAGTTTAACACATTGGACACTTCCTAGCATTACAACAGTTTCATGGTGCTATTATTTAGATGAAAACATCTAAGCTGGTGACCTTCAACCCATGATTACCTGCAAAAATAATATTATACATTCATTTATTTTTTTTCATTTAGATTGGGGCATGTGCTTATCTCGATAAATTGATGAAGAATAACTGTTGGCTCATCCAGACATTCAGTATGTTTTGTACAATCAAGGGATATGACCTCTGTAAGTCTCTGCTTGTGTAGTAAATCTATTATGATTGTATACATCCCCAGAAAGGGCTGACTTTACATTCTCTCTGTAGCTATCCCTTCTGATGATACATGTGAGCTACCTGAAAATGAGGCAGGAATAGTGTGGGACGCAATCTGTTTTACTTTCCTGTTGATCCAGCGTCGGGTATTCTGCAGCTACTACTTCCTCTATGTTGTGGCAGACCTGAAAGCATCCAAGCTCTTGGCATCAAGGTATCAAAGATTGTTTCACTAATTTTAGTTTTTAGATTCAGGTAGTCACCAAACCACCTCAGTGAAAGTTCTTTCTCACAATAATTTAGTTAATTAAATATCATTTTAAATGATGAAGTTGTGTCATGACTGATCTAATGGTCGCTATGACACAATAGACCAGATCCATGTTTCCATCCGGTCACCAAATCCGCAAGTACACCGGATGTGTGGATCCCCTGCCAGACGGAAAATCACTCCATCCAGCATGGGACCCGTCCCCTGGCCGATATCTGTACATTACTCTAGGTGGACAGGGGGACCATTTAAATTAAGGGATTGGAGACAGGAAAGGGACAAGTCAAGCTGACAGAGGTCACACAGACCGCTGAATCGCACAACTGACTTATGATAATCAATATGACAGTGTGAGGGGAGTGGAGTATAATGGTGTACAAAAATAAAAAACTGAAGATGCTTTTTTTGTATCCTAGAGGAGCAGAACTGTTTGAAGAGAAAATTAAGAAAGTGGTGGCTGTTCGTCTAGAAGAAGAGAAAAAATGTGCACAGGCTATGAAGAAGCAGTAAGTAGCTTTGATTTTATATGTACAGAAGTTTGATAGTGAAATTGCCTTTCACCACAAGGGGTTCATTTTCCAATGGCACATCTGCACAATCTATATTGTTGCTCTCCAGGTGGTGGGAACTGGACTAATTAACATTCCAAAAGTTTCTTTCTAAACTACATAAGATATGTTATACTGATTTACATAATTCTATCATAATGTTTTTTCATGTATGAATTTAATATCCTTCAATATTACTATTAGCTTTTTTCCCAGTGGATAACATCACTATTTACTCATTTTGACATCATGTATCACAAAATAAAATAAATAAAATTCATACTGATGCAATGGACCATCTACCAACAACTATAACATAATTATCCACCAATTTCCATATCTTGATGGATTACTGTAAGGAATAGGTTAAACTAAAAAGTAATTGGTGTCATTTTGTGTAAGTTATTGTTAGGAAGTCCTCAAAATACATTTTCTATGTAGCAAGAATCAATAGGTGAAATATTGAATCTTGGTGATTGGTGAAATATTCCTTATGACTTTTTTCTTAAGTTTGCAAAATCATTTCACAGAACAAATTGATTTGCAGTTCTTACTGGTGTTGATAAAACCAAAAATAAAAACACTGTTTGATGACCATTAGGTTCAACCATCAAACAAATTTTTTGTATTTTGTAAATTTGTATTTTGTAATCTCACTAAATAAATTAGAAATTAATAAGCGTACAACATACCCACTGTAATTTTTGTGTCATTTTTTATTGTGTTTTTCATCTGAAATAAATGATTGATTCAAGGAAGCAACTCTCCTTACCATTGACTATATAATGTAACTTTAGCTTTGTTTCATCACAGAACCTATGCTTTGAAAAAGTAGTTAGTTGTATCATAATTAGATAGGTAGTTTAAAAAAAATTTATTTGATAAATCATAGGGGGTGATTAAAAAATACAATGCCCCCCTAAGGTACAATGGGCTCAGAAAGGTTGGGAACCTAGAGGATTGGAGAGGGAAGGAGGCCCTCCTGAAATATTATAATTATAAAATATATCTATCTGCCTAATTTAATATGACAGGATGGAACAGATCAAATTAAAACAGAAAGCAACAGATGACGAGAAAGCAAGAAAGGAGAGTGTAAGAAGTGCAGACGAGGACACTTCAGAACCATCACCAAAGGACCAAGGTGAAAAGAAAGCTTAATGAAATGCAAATATTTCCTGCAAAATATCTTGCTCTATGATCTGTGTTCATATAAATCTGAATCCACCTCTTTGTGATAAATAGTTATAACATTACTGCAATATTTTGGTTATGTAACACTGCAATTTGTTATATCTTTGTTAAATGGACGATTTTCACATAGAAATATGTATTGATCATTACATTATTTAATCAACACACTAAAATGCCAAGATGCTTTTGTCTCACCAGTCCCATTCACTACTCAGGCTTATGGAGAAACATTACATTTTTAAATTTTGATCATGCATCAGTAATGTAGCTTAAACTAAAGACATTAGTAGATGTGCATAAGGAAAACAGATGTCAATATGCGCTGTTTTTTATCTAACAGATGGAACTGAAAAAAAGGAAAAAGATGGAAAAAAGAAATGGTGGCAGCCTTGGGTGACCCACACAACAAGTAAGCCATGTAGATAGAAGTTAAATTTTTTTACACATTGCTTATATATTATAAGTTATAATATATTTAAGTTAGACCTTGTATTGGTTGTCACTTGTTCATATGCTTCTCTTACTGTTATGTAATTCTTGTGGTCTTGTCTTGTGATTCACAAAAATGTTAAGTTTAGCTTCCCAATAACCACACCTTCCTCTTTTCATTGGACTATAAGTGAATTACTTTACTTTATAATTTTTGTAAACCTGGATAAAAAGAAAATAAATTAATTCACGTTTAAATTAAGTTATACAATCTCTTATTCTATATTTAATATGTTATAGCAGCACATATAAAATATTATTTTGTTATGCTGTTGCAGTTGAATATGTTGGCACCAATGTCTTTGAACAGTGGTACAGCAACATCACAAATAGTGATGTTGAGTTTCCAAAATCTCAAAAACCAACTATATAATTCAAACCCAAGCAAATGTATGAGGTGATACTCAACCCTGGAGCCTTATGAATAAAATATTTCACTGACATGTTTATGGTACTTTAGTCAACTTATCTTTCTGCACACTTACCTGTGGTTCTGAAAAAATATTTCTTATGATTTGTACATTCATTAAGGTCTACTTAACCTTTTTCAGTGGTCCGTAGTGGAACCTACAGCCTGTTTGATACAGATAGCGAAGATGAGGAGGAAGAGACCCGTGAGGAGAAAAGAGAAGAGGAACCTCCTAAAAAGAAAACAGCATTTCAGGTACATGCAGAAAGGAATACCTGTAGCAAGATTGACTTCAATTTGACTACATGGAATTTACAGTATTCTTAGAAGCTTGGATTTGGACATAGTAATGTAAAAAAAATCAATATTATGTCAAAACTAAAATAAACACAGAACAATTCTTTTGCTATTGCCTGCAGTTAGCATATGAGGCATGGACCATAAATGCTAAGTCTGCTTTGAAACTGCGCAAGAATGATGAGATTACCATACGAGAGCAGCTCCGCAAAGAGATGGAAAAACAGCAGCCAGAAGGTAAGAATATCCTAAGAATATCCGTGCACTAAAATTTGTAAGGGACCATGTCTACGTTTATCTTGAAGAATTATGGAGATGAACCTAGCAAGTCCTATGTTTCTATTTATGTATCTAATTGTTGTTTGGTCTTGTGTATGTGTGCTATAAGCTGGCACGTCTATTAAAGGTATACATCTTTAAGAATTATCAGTCCAAAGGCAAGAGCAGAACTTCCTCTCTTTTTTAGTATGTGAGAATTTTCAACCTTTAGTACACGGATGAGCCGGACTATTCAATGAATGGATTAACACAAAACATATTTTCCTATTTCAGTTATCTGCTTTGAAATAATTAGTTTGCGCTTTAAACCACTGTTTTCTAATTATTAGTTGATAGCTGACCCTTGTTAATAAAATAATAAAATGGAAAGTTCGAGAACAGATCACTATGTTGTATGAAAGGAGACCCCTATAGCCTTATATAGCCTTATAAAAACCTTTTATTTTGTCATGTCATTTCTTTTTGGTTAGTATATGACATGGCACAACTGATTTTCAGTACATTTTCTTCTGTTGTGAACTGAAGGAAAGCCAGAGGAAACACCACCAGAGGAAACCGAGACAGAAAGTCAGGAGGACAATGCAGGTGGACCTGGTAAGATTTGTATACATTGCGCACCATTGTGTAAGCAGACATCACCATCTCACCATTCATGTTTACTCATGTAACAGAGAATATTATTCAGAGGATCATCAACATTGTCCAGTTCTCCTGGGTCTTCATCCAGACACTGGCAGATGACACCATTGAAACCCTCAATTCTTTCTGCAAAAACAGTGTGGACATTGCCACTGTCTTGAGGATGGAGCGCTGTATGTTGCAGAGAAATTTAGACAAGGTACATGTGGCCAACGTTTTTAAATATTGCTTTGGGTTGCATTGGGTTGCATTGTACAAGGGTACACAAGTAACATAGTAACCAACTAATGTTTTTCAGGGTAAAGAAGCATCACAGGAAAGCATAACTCAGTATTACAAAGCCAAGCAACTCTCGCTAACTCAGACATTATCTAGTGAGGAAAATGAGGGTAATAATGAGTTTCCAGAACCAATTCAGTCAAAGAGGTTGGAGATATGTAAGATTCTCAGTGTGGAATCACAGCAATCTCAGGATAGCTTTATCTCCAGGTAATCACAAGATTCCCCCCCACGTTTACAGCTCCCCCATTTATCTTTGCAGAATGCTTAATGTCTTTAGACAGATTGGAAGTTTTATTTATTCATATGTATTTTTCTTTTCATTAATAATTCTTTTAATTGACAGCTGTGCCACAGAGGACTTGGTTTTGTCCTATGAAGACAATCTTGAACCTAGTGACCATGCTGAGACATCAAAAATTTGGATACCACAACGCATGTTGGCTTTTGATTCCACCTCTCTCGATAGTTTAGATTCCAGGTAAATGAAATCTGAAGGCGCCCATGTAACTGGTAACATCAGGGACCATAACAGGACTGCGCTTGTAACAGCAAAACAAACTGCTAACAAAAGACACAACTTTATACTAACAAAGGAAATAAAACACAACTATCATAATATTAGTTTTCAAAGGAAGATGAAGCAGCTGAATGAAACATTGTAATTTTACCCCACATTTCACACCACATATATACAGACCTTTGTGTATATTGAGTATTCTTCTGTGACAAGATGGCTAAAAAGTTTAATCTTTCTGTTCAAACTTTTGTGGAATACAATTACGAAAGTTTGTATATTTTTTCGTACACATGTTCTACTTTTTCCATCCATATATTTTATGTTGACCTTTTGTAGTCATGATCAACAAGAAGATAATAGAATAGTTCTTGGACAGAAAGAGGACTATGATGGTGATGAAGAAACCACAGAACAAACAAAAACAGATATACCACCATCCTATAGCACAGTTATACTTAAAGGAGATTTGCAATCATCCGAAGCTGAGGAATCATCCCATGATGTAGATGAGAGCAGCAGGCCATTAGCCGATGTCCCACCATTGTTAACTGCTAGTGAACTTCTACTTAACAAGTAAGAGTTTCTGCAAGAGTGTATTCACTAAGGGAAATTCATGTCAGAGCTTTTTTCTTTAATATGTTGTAATATAGGATGTATTTAATAATTTTTATATAAACATTTTTTAAGAGATTTTTGTAAGTAGACTTTGAAATAAGTCGGAATATTTAATATAAGGTTTCCATTTACCTAATTTATATA
The DNA here is from genome assembly GCA_016617825.1 of Platyplectrum ornatum. Lineage (NCBI taxonomy): Eukaryota > Metazoa > Chordata > Amphibia > Anura > Limnodynastidae > Platyplectrum > Platyplectrum ornatum. The sequence goes on along the minus strand of JABWIB010003072.1, from coordinate 32,764 downwards.
ATTTAGACAATTATTAATAAATAATTGTAGAAAGCAATGCATTACCTTTTGTTCCTTGTTCACATTCCTTGTTTACATGACCTTTTCTTGTATGTTTACAACATACAAGAAGTTTATCTGAAAGTGGGTGGCACCATTTCTCCTATTACTGCTTTAATTATAATGCTTTCAAGTTCCATTAAATTATATTTACTCCACACAGGTAATTATGTTGCAGCTAAGAAATAGTTTTAAGAAATGGAAAAAGCAAATCTTTTTTCATGTGCTTGTATTACACGTCTCTTTAGTCAAGTGTAGCTGTTAAATGCCTAATACATTTCCAAACAGGTTGATTATATATTGGGGCAAGTATCATGAACTAAATACACCAATAGTCTATATGTCTATATATTCAAGTCTATATGTGCTGAGTTATCATGTGTGGGATATTGTTATATAAAACTATGTGAAATATATGCAGAGAGCATCTCATGTGCCTCTATCACATGGGACACTTTCTGTACGTTTATGTGAATGTGTATTGCACTTTTAGCCTATTTTGACTGCTCCAATAAAAACAAATAAATGAATAAAATAATAAGAACACTATCTTTTGGTCCTCAGGATGTATTATGACGCAGAGCTGGAACAGTCAGACTGGTTTTATCAAAGTCTCCCTCGCCCTCTTCGTCTTGGCTTTGCTCTGTATAACACCATTGTGTCCAAGTCTGAAATGCTTTGTTACTTTGTCATCATTCTCAATCACATGGTGTCTGCTTCTATCCTTTCCTTGATTCTACCTATTCTTATCTTCCTGTGGGCCATGTTGTCAGTACCAAGGCCTACCAAACGCTTCTGGATGACCGCCATAATATATACAGAGGTACGTGCTTGCACAGCTTACCATCTAACACTGGTACAGTTATTTTTTATTGTTATCTCCTTTGCTAAGAAGTCTTTTTCGAATAACTGAGTGTGATGATTTTGTCATGTCTAATGTTTGTCCAACAAAATGATCACATAAACCTACAAAAGCTTTATCTCAAATAATAGATTGGTGGAACTGACTAGGTGGTTCTCCAAGATGCGCTTAGTCCATCCTACTAAAACTATAATGAAATAGTTTCAATCTTATGCTAGAATATGTCTGTATGAGTGATGGTAATGAGTGATACCTGTCCGTTTTTTAATTTTAAGCTTTTTAGCTGGTAGATTTTTCTACAGGTGACTCAGACTTGTTTTTCTTTATAATCTCTCTCATAACTAGATTACTGTGGTCATCAAGTATTCTTTCCAGTTTGGCTTCTTTCCATGGACATCCACAGTGTATCGAAGTATGCATGCTGATAAACCATTCCGACTACCCAATATTATTGGCATTGAAAAGAAAGATGGATATGTCCACTTTGACCTAATCCAGCTTCTTGCTCTGTTCTTGCACAGGTCCATCCTGAAAGTAAGTCCAGAGTTCTGACAAACTAGAATATGAATAAAACTTGAGGAATATGTGTCTCCATGTGCTGTAGAAATCTCCTGTATGGTTGGTATTATATGCAGCTGGTGAGCAACAGGTTACTAAAGAGGATAATAATGTAATTTTCTGTGCAGTGCCATGGATTATGGGACAACAAGGAAGTGTCTCTACCAGAGTCCAAAAAGAAGAAAAAGACGAAGCGGCAGAAAAAAAGAGGGAGTAAGGGAGAAGATGACACAGACTCCAGGATGGCTCCATGGAATCTATTTAAACATCAAAACGCTTCAAAAAATGTCTTTAGGAAAAGGAGAGCATCGAAAAAAGCAGTAGCAGAAGGTACTTGATGGTAAACCAATATGTCCCCAATAGAAGTTGGTTTTTAATATACATTGAATAAAATGTCATTATTCTGATTGTAAAGTAATTTGTTATATGTTGTTCTGGTAGCAATTTATAATTTTACTGTTTTTCCATCTAAATATTAAAATAGTCATTTTATTTCAACAGATAAGAATTTAAATAAACAATAACCCATACTTTTTTAAGATATAAAACATAAAGATTATTCTCATGGAGTTCTATAAATGGGACAATGCCTATGTTCTCCAGTATATTTAATGCTGTGAAGCATGAACAAAACATCTTGCTTTACGTATACGTGTATACTTAATTGTTAGGATCATTAAGCTCTTTATTCATCCTTCTATTGAGTTATTGTTAACTAATAATATTTAATTTGGATCTTTGTGCTACATACCACATGACTACAATGCATAGATAACACACTTGCTTATTTATTCCCCTTGTACTGCAAGGTACCCCTCAAAAAAAAGATACAAAGAGGAAGTGGAACTGTTTCAGACGTGACCCCAAAAAGAAACGTCAAACCATGAAGGAGAGGCTAAAGCAGCAATGGATTGTAGTGAAAAAACTGACGGTGAAAATGTAATATCTCCTTTTGTACACATGGGAAAGTCAGTCAAGTACCCATAAATGCTTACTGTTTTTAGACTATCTATAAGATTACTATACGTTTCTCTGCATGTAATCAGAATCTACCTCTTCTATTACAGTGCTCTACAGATATACCTGCCAATCAGACAGTTCTTCTATGATATTATACATCCCGAGTACAGCCCGGTCTGTGATGTCTATGCCCTAATGTTTCTTGTCGATGTCATCAATTTTATTATTGTTATCTTTGGATATTGGGCATTTGGGGTAAGATGCTTACTGTTAAAGTCTATAGGTCAAAACGTTATTTAATATTTATTATTGAACGTCTCTGTACATGAGTGTAGACATTGTAATTGTCATTTACAGAAACATTCTGCTGCAGCAGATATCACCGAGTCACTGTCTGAGGACCAAGTGCCAGAGGCCTTTTTAGTTATGCTTCTCCTGCAGTTTGGAACCATGATCGTTGACAGAGCCATCTACCTGCGAAAGACAATGTTTGGGAAGTGTGTTTTCCAGGTCGTTCTTGTGTTTGGGATTCATTTTTGGATGTTTTTTATATTACCTGGAGTTACTGAAAGGTACAGTGCAATGAGACACAAAATACATTCTTTATAGTCAAGAATATCATAAAATACCCAATAACACTGTTATTGATATTACAGTGTTCCTATTACACCCTGCATATGCTATATACTCATATGTAATATTTAGATTTATTACCCTGTGAATAAATGTGGTAAAATGGCAATAAATTCACAGTTTAGAGAGAATGAGATTCTGGGTTTGGCATTGAAAATGATAGATCCTTATCAGTGGTTGCTGGAAACCCAAGGGAGACACCATTTGCCATCTCTCTGGCTCCATTTGTAAAGATGCCCTGGTCTGCCCCTTCTCCTCCCCCCAAGGCCACCAGATTGATTTACTGGCTGCCGCCAATAAGAAATGGGAACCCATGTCAGGGGGACATCCACTGGAAAGTAATGAATGCATTATGATATTCATATATCTCCCCCTGAACAGGTCTCTCATTAACACAAAGCCAATATTTATTTTTTTTATTTTACCATGAATCTGTCAACACCAAACCCTCTATGTGAATCAAATGGCTCTGTGTTGCAGAGTGTGCACCAGTGTGCATTCCAAATACTTAACCCATCCAATGCTTGCAGAAATTAATGGCATATGTGATATTAAAAAAACTAATGTTCAACTTTAATCCTGACACCATACAAGACCTCTAAATATGAATATACTGTACTGTACTGTAATATACTGTATGTGTGCTAACATGTTCTGTAGATTGAATTACTGTTGATTCATTATGTAGGGCTGGATCCAGGCCTCTGGGCATTTTCTGTGTGCATGGAGGTCTTATAGGGAAGTGAACTCCCATGTCACTCCGCTATGCTGTATGTTACGCACGCATAACTCTCCCTTAAGTGTTCGGTGAGCTCTGCCCATATATACATTCAGATCCTCACAGATTTAGGCAGTATCGGATGTATCAGAATAGACATTGCGTGCGGCCACAATAAAATCTGATTTTATATGATTGTGTGAAATAATAATAGCTGATAAACCTGTATACACCCATTCACAGCATATGTAGTAGTGATGGATGACAGGTAGCCTCCATCCTTGTAATACATTCATGCTGCTATGAAATTAGAGATAGATGTATTTTATTTTAATTAAGTGTATTATTCAAGTTTATTAAGTATAAATATGTAATAATATACTTTATTTCTTCTTTTTTTGTTTATTCACTGTCACGTTTCCTTCTAGAGGCATCACAAGAGGAAACAACTAATGCTGTATTTGCAATTTCAGTTTTGAATGTCTATACAATTCAGTATGCCGCACTTCCTAAATTCTTAATTTACATTTTGCCACATTTCAATGTTTTTCGTATCTTGCAGGAGATTTAACACAAACAGTGTGGCCCAGCTGTGGTACTTTGTGAAGTGTGTGTATTTCGGTCTATCTGCTTACCAGATAAAGTGCGGCTATCCTAACAGAGTACTGGGGAATTTCCTCACCAAGAGTTACAACTGTATAAACCTCTTCCTATTTCAGGGGTAAGGTAGATGATAACCATTATATAGTTGGTACCAGCTCCTTCTGCTTTGCACATAATTCAGTAATGAACATAATTCAGTCATTTATTAATATTACTATTATTTATTATTATTATTATGACTGGTAGACATGCATGAGGTCTGTATCCTGTTCAGTAATTATTGATTTCAAGGTCACTTAGTTTAGAATTTACTGTTAACAATAATCTTTTTCCTAATAATCTGGAAATTAGAGAACCAAAGTATAAACTATATTGTGTGGGGCATTCTCCAATCAGCACAGGTTGCATACATTGCATTCACAAGGAAAAACTTTTGAGTGTGTTGTCTATGGCCATTTAAATAAATAAATTATAATATTAAAATTAATATTGTTAATCATAGAATACGCATCATAATAAAGGTTTTTCTGCTTGTTATAGTTTTCGCATGGTTCCATTCTTGACTGAAATGAGGGCTGTGATGGATTGGATATGGACAGACACGACTCTCAGCCTGTCAAGCTGGATATGTGTGGAGGATATCTATGCGAATATCTTCATTATGAAGTGCTGGCGGGAGTCTGAGAAGGTGTATATATGTTGTATTTTTTGAACATAAGGAAATGACAAGAAAATCAGGGTTGTATTGTTTGTTACTTTAGTATAAAGAATCATACCTGAACACATTAAAGGAAAAATATCATTTTGTTTCCTAATATACAATGAAAGTTTACATACTGAATGTGTAAATGTGTAGACTGAAGGATGTTTTCACAGATCCAAAGCCTTTCAGACATAAATGTGAAAGAGATTTTCCAATAACTTCTTTTATCAGTTGTCTAATATTCACCTCCAGGGAGACCTTTTGGGGAATAATTGTTTAACATGAGATATATTCTCTTCAAGATGTACCATTGTCTATGTTACAGTTGAAGAAAGATCTTGTTTAAGGGGACATTTTTTTAGGTCAGTTGTGTGCACTATTTCTATTACATGTAGCTGGCAGCCCATGCACATTTGCAAAATGTATAAAGTTGAGGATCAGCGTTAGAATGTTATATAGCTGATATCTTTGAATGCTCCTGTGGACTCAGGCATTAGGTGTTTTGTCTGTAACTTTCCAGAAAGCTGACACAAATATTCTATTACTATTCCCAGAACACCCCCGACATTTTTGTGTATTGAGTCTGGAAGACTTATAGCTGATAAGATTTTTCTTTTGAATATGGTCATTGCCATTACATTCTCTTATGTTTAATAATTCATCTTTTTTCCAAATTACTATAGTGAATCTTGGAATATCCCATTACTTATAATAGACAATTATAGATTGTCATCCACTGAAATTATTGTGCTGAGAATCTGTGCTGTAACGTCACAACATACTGTTGCCCATTTTGATATTAAGGCAAATTTACAGCCTTGTGTTTAATATTTGAACAACTTTTAGTTAATTTGAGAATGTTATTTAATTGTATTTGCAGCTGTGTTACACATGAAATGCTGCTATTGAAACGTGTAACTTAATAAATGGATGCACATAAATATTTAAGGGGCCTCATTGTAGGAGCACTTTTACTCATCTCTGATGCAGGGGCCATGTGCCAGGAAACAGATTATGTATAAATGGGGCTTTTTTTTTTTTATTAACTGGGTTTCAGTTTAAATTGATTCATAAAAATGTAATACGCCCTAGCTCTATAGAGAGCAGACTGCTGGTGGAAATTTCACCTTTAACAAGAGCTAACCTTACTCCACAAGCCCTTTCTTGCCCTATACAGTTATTTCTATGTTCAAATATATCTTGAGACCTCTGATGTCTACTGTTCTACAGTGGGAATTAGTTTTCTGGCAGCTCAGAGCCACATGCAACTATTTTTCAGAAATACCCAGAACCCCCAGGACAGAAAAAGAAGAAAATAGTGAAGTACGGAATGGGTGGAGTCATTATTTTCGCCTTGATTTGCATTGTCTGGTTCCCACTTCTGTTTATGTCACTGGTGAAGTCTGTGGCTGGAGTGACTAACCAACCTCTGGATGTCTCCATTCAGATCAGCATCAGTGGCTATGAGGTAATATAATGAACTCAAGAGAGGGTAAATGGCGACACGGACTACTGCCTGTTATTAAACATACAGGAAAAGAACATTTATTATCAAACTCTTTTACTCTTTCAGCCCTTGTTCTCAATGAGTGCTCAACAACAGAACCTCATTCCCTATTCCCAGGCAGCATACGATGAAATAACATATAGATACGCCTTACATCCAGTGAGTATACGGTAACATCTGACTACACAATTTTGGATTAAGTGACCTTCTTTTATCTATCTGTCAATTGTCTATATTGGAGCCTGTATAGCTAATGGTTTCTTCTTCAATCTGTAATGTTTAGAAATGTGTTGCTTGGGGGGAGGGGTCAGTAAAACATCCAATGTCATATGGTCTAATGCCATATTATGTATTTCTCCTTTTCTGTCTCCAGTCAGCAATGCAGTTCATTGTAAATTACATGCCTGAGGACATTGTTACGGCTAACATAAAGAGTAACGCCAGCCTCCTGTGGACCATAAGCCCAGCAAGTCGTGAAGCAATGATAGAGGAGTTGTCCAAGTCCAGTCAAATATACTTTGATATTCATTGGAGCATTCTCAGGTAATATAGAGGCAGCACATACAGCTATAGTTTGTCATGTTGATAAATAAGCAGAGTATGCTTGCTGATCTTCAAGACTAATACTAGTTGGAAAAATAGTAATAAGGTATTTGCTGGCAGGTAACCACAGGGCCAATCTAATCCACCACCCTTCCTTTGTAACAACCCTTCAATGCAGGAGCCACTCATCACATCAGTGCCACCCCCGTGGAACGACACCCAAATACACAACCACATACACACACTAAGCACAAACTTATTAGCTGCCAATTAACATAGCAGTACGTTTTTGGTACGTAGGAAGACGGAGCACTCAGAGCTCACCCATGCAGGCACAGAGAACACACAAATTCCACACAGATTAGGAACTGCACTTATGACCTCAGCACTGCATGCTAACAACTGAGCCACCGTGCTGGAGTTATGCAAAGAGACAATATCAGCTGTCCCTAATATAACGTTATCTGTGATAGAATATGCCTAAAAGTCTAAAAAAAAACGAGTAAAACCATTAAATTCTAAATCAAGGACTATGTTTTATGAAAAGATTTATACATACCTGGAAAGTCCTTTTGCCAGAATTTAGTTTTGTGAATTTACATTTGTATCTACAATATAACCATTTTATTATGTTCAGTTCTGTTATTTGTTTAAATCAGCAATTTATATACATGTATCAGAATAATTTAGGTAAAGGTTTATATTATAGATGCCGACATAATGAAATATTGTAATGTTCTATTTTCCAGGAATGCATCTATTGTAAAGAGTGCAGAGACCATTGGAAAACACACAGTCTGCTATGAAGATTCTGAAACCAGAGATCAAATAGTGCAGATGCTGAAGGGAGAGAGGAAAGAACCAGTGTATGCGCTTTATTTTACCAGCTTATATGTACTGTTTGTATGAAATGTTAACTCACATTATGGGCTGATGTGATTTTAACAAGACTGTAGACAGTTCAGTCAATAGCAACATACTGTACCTCCACTCAGTCTAAGTTACAATGCTAATTCAGTGTTCCAGCCAGGTTGAACTAAAAAAATATAAAAATGAGGAATAGGTTTCATGCAAAACAATTATGTTGGGCAGGAGACAGGATTTATACAACTTCTGTCTTTTTTGCTAGGATGTTAAAGAACATGCTGCCAAAACACTTGAGAGCAAATGCTGGACCTGAAGCTAAAATTGCTCACAGACTTCAGACAGGTAATATCAGCATTGTGCATGAGATACAAGGAAAGCCGTTCCAGTGATAACCTAATGACAGCAAGCAGGCTCGTTGTCCTTGTCCTTAAATGCTTATTCAATATAGAATGAACCATTTGAAATATAGACCAGATTTGCTTTAAAATAGAGAACAGAATCAGAACTACAATCTTCACTTGCTCTTTGTTTCAACATTTATTTCTATAATACTGTTCAGTGTATAAAAGAGACTAAGGTGCCGATTCAATCCAGCACACAACTGCTAAATCACATTAATTCATGAAAAAGCCATTTGCACAGCTTTTTTTATTTATAAACGTAGTTACAACGTGAATGAGATGTGTGTAGTGTACAGCATTTCATTCATACCTCCTGTCGCTTGTATGAAACGCTGTACACTACACACACATCTCATTCACGTAGTAACTACACTTATTGATGAAAAAGCTGTGCAAATGGCTTTTTCATTAATGGATGTAATTATGACAGTTACAGCAGTAGCTCCTGTAAATGCCGGCACTCTGTAGTTAAAGAGCTACATTTGTTACTACTCGCTGGTTGATACAAATGTGATACAAGTGTAACCATGCCAGATTGTGTTACTGGAGCAGGTATACTCTCATTCCTCAGATACCTGTATCAGCGCTGTTTAAAGGTATTAAATTATTTTTTTTATACCATTCGCACCTCTCAGCGGTGCGAATTGTAATGCACAAATAACGGCAGCTGTGTGCATTATTCAGACCCAATCTCGGTCACAAAAAGCCCCCCAGCCTAAAGAGCTGGCATCTATAGTAATAATCTCTTGCATGAAGTCTTTCCTTTTCCCTCCACCATGCCAGGGAGCGTATGCCATATTGTTAAGGAAGATTTTGCTGTTGTGGTTCCACTGGTTTAAAACATTAATTTGGAAGTCTCTCATATGGTATTTGGCCCAGAATAATAACCCCAATGTAATGTCATAGGAGGGGCAAAGGAAACAAATCGTACAGTAAAGGTTATCCTTAGCACTTATGTACGAACCTGCATTTCTGTCGTGACCCATCCGAACACTAGGGATCTGCATTTAGAAGGCCAATACATGCAAGTGCAATATGTGTATAGTCCCTTCTAAGGCATGGAATAACACATTGCTAATTATGTTAACCTATGATGCAGAGTAATTTGTTATGTCTTGATCTGGCCCATTGTGGCATTTACATGATGCGCCATGCAGACCCTAATAGCTCAACTAACAAATGTTTGAATTTACTTTNAAAATAGGTACATTTATGTTCATGTATTTAAGTATGACAGCACCTTCTTCAATTACCTTGTGTTACCTTCTTTTTCAGAGTACTCAGATAAACCAGAAGACATCCAGAAATATGCCTTTTTCCGTAATTTAACTCTAAAACTACAGCAATTATCTATTAGTAACACATCAAAACAAGTGACAGAATGGTGGCTGATTCAGGAGTGGAATCCAGGCTGCAGCCCAAACGGATGCAGCAAGAATATTGAACTAGTCATATACAACGATAAAGCCAGTCCTCAGAGTCTGGGATTTCTAGCTGGATACGGGTAAGATTGTTTTACATGGGTAGTACATCCATACACGTCAATCATTATGGTTGTCTTTACAAACGCAATAACGACTGCCTATGTATTCCGATTATGTATTTACTCATTTAGAATAGAGCCCCAGAGAAGTCTCTTAACTGATAGGGCACCTATATTAACCATTGTAATTGAGAATTATCCATCCTCTTGTTTCTGCAGCATTGTGGGCCTTTACATGTCTGTGGTTTTGGTAATTGGAAAATTCATCAGAGAATTTTTCAATGGTATCTCACGCTCCATCATGTTTGAAGAGTTGCCATGTGTTGACCGGATTTTAAAGCTCTGTACAGATATCTTTTTGGTTCGAGAAACTGGAGACCTGGATTTGGAGGAACAACTGTTTGCAAAACTAATCTTCCTATATCGATCTCCTGAGACTATGATCAAATGGACACGGGAAAGGCACGACGAATGATACCATAAGTAGCTACTGAAACTACTTTGGTAGCAGTCCACAAGCTGGTGCACTTAGCACTTGGGATTGAATGCAGACTTTCACAATGCAATGCATATAGCGAGTGTGCATGTGTGTGCTGCATCCACCCAGCAGGGATATGGATCTTCAGAATCTAGTGTTTACGCCGGCTGGTTCAATACATAAACTACTGTAAATATTACATCAAGGGTGTGAAGGGCCTTATTCCATTTTCAGACTTCCAGTGATTTCTGGATTTCTGATCCACACAGAAGTCTTGATCCAGCTTATTAAACATATTATGACACAACAGTAGGTCTTTCAAGGATCTGTAGCAAAACAAATTCATTTACTTCTAAAAACACATGCTGAAGAGTGCAAGAAAGTTTATAATGATATGGTGACTTTTTCTAGTAAACCTTATCATAGCCCTGTACTTTTATATTTAGGCTATGGTTGATTGCAGCAACACTTATGTTTCAGAATCACAACACACACACTCTATGGGCTAAAATTATATATACATGAGATTGTATCCATTCACTATTTCCCAATGACATGGACATAAGAAAAGTGCAGCAATAGCTTGACAGTTATTTTTACCTGCAAAAAGCACATATTCCAAACACGGATCAAGGTTGAAGCTGAATCATGTATGCAAAGACTTTTAATAAAAGCATTAACTGCATTGTAGAAAGACCGTTTGTGCTGACACATGAACTGAAGAAGGAAAAACCTTTGCACGAATAACAACGTCGCCTTCCCAGTCACAGATAAAGCAATCAATAAGAAAGAGCATCAATTAAAGGATTGATAGATCATTGGGCACATTATCATATTCAATTCGGTATCAGCTGTGAAAAGTGAATCCACGCCAACAGATACTACCATTAACAAGTATCGGCATTATGTTTGGCTCAGCTCAGAAAGATGAACTCTGATCCCTCTCACTTTATTCTTCAGAGTGGTCAAACAAGACGTCTCCTTTTTGTATCCCTGTCAGGATTATCTGCCACATCATCCTCCGCCAGAGGAGAAACCATATTTAGTAGTGGGTCTTCAGAGGCACGACCAAACAAGGAGAGTAGTAGTGCCACCCCAAAGCCTGTGGCCCTTTCGCCCTGGAAAAAACAAACAAAAGTGGATCAAATGAGAAAATCCTAAAGCATCAAAACATGTGCATTGCAACGGTATAGGAGACTGCAGACTTCTTGGTCGACATAAAATTGTATCCAATTAACTTTTGTATATAATAAACTATTGTATATATTTCCACTATCATCTTGCTTAGTTTTCCTTAGTTCACAGTAACATTCACTTCTGAATAATCTCATACAGATCTTGTACAACAAACATTTAAATATTGCACTGCAATGTTTAAAGAACCATTCCCCAAATAATAAATCTACTCCACAGGGTAAAAAATAATAAATGATACACAGCTGTCACAGGTAAAACTAAAGCAACATCTATTTAGCAAATAAATAGTAGATGAAGGCAACAAATACTGACCGCATGAACAGGGGATGCAATATCTACATGCACCCAGACTCCGGGCCAATCAAAACCAATGTGAGAGGCAATAAAAAGCCCTGCACAGGAACTTTGAGCATTCTCTCGATCCTGAGGACATGACAAGAGGTTAAAGTGAAACAAAATGTAAAATGCAATTCCCTATACAGTCCTAGGAAAAACTGACTTCACTAAAAGGTCTTAGAGCTTTATAATGTGTTTACTGGCTTGTCTGGTAAACCTTAGAACAGCTTCTGCCACCCTTATGAAAATCCATGTTTGGCAGCATAGCAAATTATTATCTATTTATTTGTACCAGACAGAATTGGTGGGTAAGGGGGCCCTGCCCGCAGACTTGCATTCTAAAGGAGATTGATACATAGGTGCAATTACATATACAATATGGCTGCCAATTAACCTACCAACATGTTTTTTGGGATATGTGGGAGGAAAGCGGAGCACCCAGAGGAAACCTATGTAGGCACAGGGAGAACATACAAAATCCACACAGATAATGTCCTGTGCAGGGAATAAGTGTATATGAAAAATTTCATTACTCACCGCCACAGAGTTTTTCATGTCAGCAATAGCTGAGGAGAACTCGTTAAAGTGCAGCTCAGGGCAGTAAACAAGTGGATGGACCAGATCTCCACACTTCCTGCCAGCTTTCACACAGGCCACCTCCCACTCCTCATTATTAGTCAGTACTGCAGCATGGTATTTACCAGTCGCGATCCCCTGAAATATACAGCAAGAAACCATTGTCAGTAAACATCCATATATTAAATGGGAGCTGCAAATAACAAATATGGAGGAGAAATAATCAGACCTGAGCTCCAGTAAGGGTGGCTATATCCAGAATGATATCCGCATTTAAATCTTTGCAGGCATATGATACCCCATCTGCCAGAACCAGTCTTCCCTCTGCATCCGTGTTGTTTATTTCAACCGTTCTATACAGATAGAAAATACACCCCAGACAAAAAAAAGGAATTATAAAGGAATGTGAAATATGTATGTGTTACATACAAAACAGATAGTAATAGAGTCCTTACTTGCCAGAGTACAGTAAGTGGATGTCATCAGGTCGGGTGGCATTTGGTCCAACAGAGTTCTCTGCCAAGCAGAACACAGCATGGAGATTGTCTTTAAACCCCTGGAATTGTAAATGAAAACTATTTAGATACACGTTATGTCATGGAAGTTCAAAGTTCAGTTGAGAGCCTAGGTGCTCATGTATTAAGTGGTGGCAGAAAGCTCTTAGCATATATCTCTTAGTTGGCTTCAGTAAGCTCCAGATAATAAAAAGGTCATAGAACAAAAAAGAAAAGCATAAGATCCTCTTATAACTTTACATAATTCCATATAGCAATTAATTTTCCTCAGGGATTCATAAAAGGTAACATGCAAAACTTCAGACCTTCAAACACCATGAGATTCCTACTCAGGTGAGTGAAGGCCATTACTCTCGCAAGAGAGTTGCGATAAAATGAGTGTTCCTTACAATTTCAGCACCTTCACCACATAAAATGGCATTGGTGCGGAAATAAGATGGCACTGATGAGGAAGTAAGGATCACTTTTAAGGGCCGGCACTGTACAGTAACCATACGTTCAATTATCCTTAGCAAGCGGATCCTCTATACCAAAATATGGATGCTTCTGCAAGTCTATACATGGTACTTTATTATGGGGCATTGTGATTATAAGAGACACACATCTTAATCCAGCCTTGAACAGAAACCCTCCACTGCAGGCCTTTGCTATGGTACTTTTATTCTAATGTTCAAAAGGCAATAAATTGGATAAACTCCCCACCAATCACCTGTTTTACTGCAGCTTTAAATGCTCCCAGGACAGCAGCTGCTCCACCACAATCTCTCTTCATGCCTGGCATTGTGGTCTGTTACAAAAGAATACATACATCAGTGAAGGCAGACATGGTTTCATTATATCTCATCAAGATAAAAGCTTACCCATTAAGTTTCCGTGTAACAAGTACTGTAGCAGAAACAGCAGCTATTAATGAATATGATGCTTTGGTAAAAGCCAGTAAACAGTTTAGGAATAGATATGAGTTCATACAATGTGTTTACATAAAAGGTAATGTCCCTGGATCATCCCTTGCTAAAAAACATCATCTTATACATAAGAAATCAGCATACCTTTCCCTTAATGCTTAGTCCTCCTGTATCATACACGATTCCTTTGCCAACCCAGGCAATGGTTTGAGTGGCACCTTCAGGGGTATGACTTAATATAACCAGGGCAGGTGGATGTTCTGCTGCTTTGCCCACACCGTATATTCCTAGAACACATTACACAAATTCTATGAATATTACCCCAGTAATAACACACCAAGACCATCATAGACAGTCAGGGAGAAATAAGTGCTTATGGCATGCCTACCTCCAAAGCCCCTCTCCTTCAAATCTTCTCGAATGATATTTGGAGTAATACCCAGCTCTTTTCCAACAGCCGAAATCTCCTGTAACATTAACATTCCAATTATATTCCAAAATTCAAGTAGAGCGAGAGAATGTCATTCATGGACACAGCATGCATCAGGACGATATTGTGACCACCTAGACCCACACATTATCTAAGCATATATTCCTCCCACTACCTGTAACTTCTGCTTATAATATCGAAAGAAATGACTGCACTATAAATACAAAAGCTGAATGTTTAGTAAACTATACTAACCATTTCTAATGTTCCTACACTGGATAATAAAAATAGAAATAAAAATAAGGGTGTTCAATAACTAACCTCAATAAAGTGGTCTGTGTTCATCTCATTGCATGGAGTGTCCACAATGCGAGCTGCCAGCCTCACCCCATCCGTTACACTCTCCAGACACTGGTATGGAAGAGAGTCAGAGCTTCAGAAGGTAAACTAAACCCAAGCTAAATAGCTTTACACAATGACTTCATACCAACCTTCAGAGTTACTTCCATCGGTCCGTTGTTTTGGCCAACCAGCAAAAACTCAACTACAACTGTCTTTTTATCCATGCGACGGCAGGCACTGGAGCGTCTGGTAAACAGCGGGAAAGCACGAGCTATGGCACAAGCACTGGCAAATACTTCTGAGCGTTCACACACCATCTATGGAAGACCACAGTCACAGGGCTGGTCACACCCCCCACAAAATAACTTGAGTATTGCCCACACTAAACCAGTTCAAGGGGTATATTTACTAAGCAGGGAATTTGCTGGGGAATTGAAAAGTGGGGAAGTTGCCCATAGCAACCAATCAGAGCTCGAATATGATTGGTTGCTATGGGCAACTTCCCCACTTTTCAATTCCCTGCTTAGTAAATATACCCCAAGACCATCCAATGTCTATGAAACTTACAAGGATACATCTATGTGCTCCTCCTGGGAAGCAGTTCCTGATGAGCCGTGTTATAAAACAGGCAGCAGAAGGGCTGTTGTGGCGGCTGACGCGGGAAGGAAGGGCTGCCACTGTGGCCACATTCAGGTAGAGCGGACAGCTGTCTGTGGGATTTGGATTTAAGGAGCTAAGAGCAGCCTTCCATACCTGGAGGAAACAAACACATTGCTGTTATTACAGTAACAATCAATTACTAGACACATCTGAATACTGAAGAGATGAGACTTTATCTGCGGACACCAGGAGCAGCTAATCCAGACAGAACTCTAAGACTCAGGCGATTAAAGCTGGGCACCCACTAGAACGAGTGTACAGTGCACCTGTCATATATAATAGTCATGCAGCGTTCCCCTCAGGCGATAGCTCATACGGACACTAATGGGATTGTATTACCATTACACAATATACTATAATAAATAATACGTCACAGGACTGTTATTTACTACATGCATATTACACAACAACCCCATGATTATAGCGTGAAGTCCAATAGGCCAGCACTAATACTGGAGCTGCACATGAGATACTACACACAGCAGGATCTCCATGGCACAGCATACATGGGAAGGGAATAGTAGCTGCTCATACAGCAGGATCTCCATGGCACAGCATACATGGGAAGGGAAT
>JABWIB010003070.1:14906-27341 GCA_016617825.1 Platyplectrum ornatum | reverse complement strand
ATGTCATAAAAAAAAATTCTGGAATCCATAGAAGCAATTTTAAGTTTGTCTGAAAATGTTTTTTGATAGGTAAACTATGCAGACATTTATATGATGCACTATGCTATTGGGGGATTGCTCACATCTGGATCATCCTCTGTATGGCCTTTCTCAAGTCAAGTGTTTGCCTATTAATGTCAGCAGCCTTTTATGTAGCACCCCTTTTCTCAGCGTGGTGTAAAGAGGTAGAATATACAGTAGCTGAAGTGCCTCTACCTGAAACTTCTGGACAGTGTGTATGAGATACCGGCTCCTTCTAGTGTGTTAGACAAAAATCCCTGCTCCACCTCCCAACAACTTACTGACCAACCTAACCTACCACTGGACACTGCTGTAAAATCCTTTCATGATACCAACATTGGCGTCAGGATTTAATTATTCCTCATATTCATCATAAGCATTTTATTCAAAATTGTGAACTGTAGTTATATTGCACAAGCTTGAATGTATGATATAGCTGTCCTAGACTTGTCAAGACCCGAAATTTATTATGCAGACAAAATTTTGTATGTCAATGACCTGGCGGGTTCAGACTTACGAGCAGATTCTGTACCTCAGAAATGGGTAGTGGATAATAATGAGAATAACCTCCCACCGGCACTAATAGTTAAAATAATTAAGCAATGTAAACTTTTGTGATAAACATAAGGATAACTTAAAAGAGAAAAAATAAACAACAAATATAACCTAATCTATATGCAGGTCTCGGTTTAGTGAGTTCACTCCCATAATTTGTACAAACTTAAGTGAATACAAACCCTACCTTAACTTTACACACTGACCTCATGGGCAGAGGAACCCATAGCTTCACTCCTACCTAAAGCTTTTCGCACCATCCTTGCTTGAAATGAGGGCAGAGCAGAAAGCAACATAATGGCTGAACCTAGCCCTTACTGTACAACTTACATACCCCCTTCCACCATTCATACNTTCAATATACACCAAGCCCCATTGATGGATAAGTTACCGTACAGAACCTTGAATATTGATAACTTTTAAACTGCAGTAGTTTTTAGCACCTAGCTTGCAGAAAACAACCTGATTTAGANTGTCTGGATCCAGTCCTGTGTCTGAGTCATGTAGGTCTATTTAGGTATTGGACTGTCTGGGTATTTTGGCTACGTCGATTATGCTGTCTGTAAAGCGTGTTACTTTTGTGATTTCATTTGCTTGCGTTGGGCAAGCCCCTGCTGCCGTCTGACACAAAGAAACTGTCACTTGTTCACAGTTTTCCTGGAGGCGTCTGTCTTCTTTATGGAGAGTTACATAAACAACATTATATTACATAAAGTCATTGTAGATTTGTTTTAGATAAGAGAGGTATTGTAAAGCATAATCCAAGCATAAGCTAAGCAATAAATCCTAGCTACCTGGCGCTAGGTCTCAGATAACTTCTAGAGACACTATTTATTGGCATCCTGCATAAATTGCCTGACGTGGGAACCCCCTCATTACAAGGCAGCACGGAAGGCTCTAAAGGTAGCACTGATGCCTCACAGTGCTATGGTTGTAAGTTGATTTTGGACAGGACCTTATCTGTGTGGAGTTTGTATGTTCTCCCCATGTCTGTGCTCCAGTTTTCTCCCACACCCCAAAAACATACTGGTAGGTTAAAAGGCAGCTAAAAGATATAAGAGCAATTGCTCCTATGTATNAAATCACCATTCTCCTTTAGAATGTAAGCTTGCAATGTAAGCCCCTCTTTCCAACCCATTCTGTCTGTATTCCCCATTGTACAGCATTGCGNACATTTTGTGGTGCCTAATAAATAAGTATTATTATTAATAATAAATAATAATTATTATTATTAAATTATTTTTTGAAAATCATTTTTAATATTATTTCATATGGATTGGTTGGAGACGCTTATATAGAAATCGAGTAAGGTTTACAAATATGTTGGAGGGAAACATAGATACCATACCACGACATATTAACTGTTTAAAGCGCACAGTATTAACTGTTTAAAGCGCACAGTATTATAGCCAACTGGTATTAGGTGGCAGTCTGAGATATATCTGTTAGCTTTGGGAAAGTTTACCTTATTTCCATAGTTTAAAAGAATCACTCCTCAGTTTGGGTTTTCTATGTTAGTTGTTTATATATTTTTCTATATATTTCTCATGTATGTTATTGTATCTGTGTATTATGCAGTAAAAATGCTGAAATTTTGTGAATGTCTAAATCATCTGCCATAGTCTCATGTATACTACTTTATGGATTTATGTGTAACAGTTCAGCAAAGAATAATTTATTTTAAAACAATAAATATATATGTATATATATATATATATATATAATATCTATATTTAACATAAATGTTTACTAATGATGAGAGGTTGCACCAGTTAATAACAAAACAGATAATATATGTTAGACTTGTATAAAGAGTGGCTGTCTCACATTTATCCTCATGCATTTCGATGGGAGGCCTGAAGACTGTATGTTTGGGCCTTTTTTCAGATCATCCCATCAGCCTCATTGTTGATCTGGCGCTGGGTCCATGCAAACATATTTTGTATGTGCATGTGTGCTGGCACCGAAGCCACCCAACTTCAGCAATCTGAGTACAGTAATCAGGTGGAGTGAAGAAACCTGGATCCAGTCTACATAGTATAAAAAAAGTTAAGGTCCCAACTCTTAAGCAGAGAGCATATACAAAAGAAAACATATATCCTACACCCACGAACATAGCTATCTTATTTCTTAAATATATACAGTACATCATTTGATAAATATAATGAAATACTTTTTTTTATTCTAATTTATACAAAACATAAAATAAGATATCCCATTTCTAAAACATATGTTTTAGAAATGGTAGAAAAAAAATATATAAGCACATAACTTTCATATACAAATACGTATTGTAAGTAATGTGCTTAAACAAATCTCATACATTTGTCACGGTAGAATAGTGGCAAGTCTTGTTTGCAAAGTTTGTGTACAGTCTTAGTAGTTATGTCTTCATTGAAGTTACAAGATCCTGCAGAAATTCTTGTGCTGTGTTTGATCTTATTTGATAGTGCCGATGGTAACAGGTTGCGTGTGCTGTATTGAGAGTTGTGGATATTTTACAGTAACTTGCCACTCTTACCGGGTAGGTGAGCTTAGGGTTCCAGAATTTAATGATGGTACTGACCCCTAAGTGTTCTCTTAACTGGAAATCCTGAGTGCTGAAAAGTGGAGAAATAATCGAGGAGTTAGTTCCTGGAGGTGTCACATCTACCTGGAGTTGTTCAGCCTACACCTTCAAGTGAAGATCTAAGGAATAAATGTATGAGAAATCGAGGTTATGATACGTACAAGTTTAACGGCTACACAGCAGTCTACCGGGACCAATGTAAGTACATTTCTGACAATAACAATTTGTATATGAAAGTGGTTTTATTTCACTGCTATCTATTTTTCTGCTTATATATGAAGAGCTGCTCTCGAGTATCTCGAAGTATCTAAATACTTTACTACATTTGTTTTAGAATTTATTTAACAAATACCATCTAATTCTAGAGAATTGTTTAGTCCTTTTTGCCTNAAACTATCCAGTGTGAATATCCAAGATTATCTAGCACAAAGGGCTGCATTCAGCTTTTCACTCTCATGACTTACACTCATGAGTTACACTCTCACGGGTAAAACCACGTTGAATTGCAGGGGAGGTAAATTGAATGTTAGTGTTTGCATGCAGGGAGAATACTTTATTGTTGCGTTTTGCACACAGATACTGACCAGCGTTACTGTTACACTGTTATTAGACGAGGGCTAGGAAACATCAGCTGTCACTTGTTATGCTGATTGCAACTAATAAAATTTACCTCCCCTGCAATTCATCATGGTTTGGCCATGAGAGTGTAAAGCTAGGTACACACAGTAAGATAAATTGTTCCAATCGAAAGATTTTTTCAAGAGTGGGCCAAACCATGTTGAATCGCAGGGGAGGTATATTGAATTAATTGCAATCAGTATTACAGGTGACAGATGATGTTTCCTAGCACAAGTGTAATAACAGTGTAACAGTAACACTGGTCAGTATCTGTGTACAACATGCAACAATAAAGTATTCTCCCTGCATGCACACACTGACATTCATTTTACTTCCCCTGCAGTTCAACATGGTTTTACCCACTCTTGAAAAAAACTTTAGATTGGAACAATTTATCTTACCGTGTGTACCCAGCTTAACTCATGAGTTTAAGTCATAAGAGTGAAAAGCTGAATCTGGCCCAAAGTCTTTTAAAAAGGCCACCACCTATCTGTGTAATCTATACCAATCACTTTGAGATATTCTGGATGGATCTCATTTACTTTACAGAAATGTCTATAATTCCTGGCTCATTATTAAGTATTCCATATTCTATGCCATAATCTATATCATAGACCTGTATGCAGTTTCGATACAAAGAGTTTATATTTTAATATAACAAATGATAAAAAATATGTCCTCCCAGTACTTCTCAGAAAACAAAAAGCATTAAAGTCAGCATTCCTCCAAGTAATTGAAGTGTAATGTTCATGTATGTTTTCTACAAATCAGGTTTGTGATAAAATCTGGTCCAAACCTGTTTGTGTTTTATAGGGACATTTCAATGTATAAATAAAGGTTTCACATGTGTGAAATTACTCATGTACTCTTACTTCCTTCTGTTAAAAAAATATTCACCCAACCCATGTGAAAGATGTAGGTCTAAATTTACTAAGCAGAGAGATTGCAGGGAGATTGAAAAGTGGGGATGTTGCCCATAGCAACCAATCAGATCCAAATTAATTTTACATACTGGATGTGAGCTTGAATCTAAATGGTTGCATTTTTCAATCTCCCTGCTTAGTAAATATAGGCCCTGGATAGTATGAATTTGCATAAAGAGAAAAACATAATTTGGCATGTGAAAAAAGAACTTCATGAAACAATAAAAGACAGATATATAGTATATTATTATGGCATTAGAATGTGAGCAAACACAGGGACACCTCAACAATGTGAGAACTTGGCAGCAGTGGAATGATCAAGATACATTTAGGATGTGCNTTCAATTTTTATCTGGAACAGGAATTCATTGTAATAATGTCTTTTTAAAACAGTATCGGATTGCATCCACATCCACAGTCCAGTTAACAAAATTACCATGTGATTAAATGACCCCATTTGAATGATATTAATTGTATTTTCGTTATAAGGCAAATTTTATTGCCCTCTCCACATTCAATCACACATTTGTGATCTGGACAAAGTTTGTATTTGTAACAGCATCATACTATATTTGCAGACAAATTACTTTATTGTTTCTCTATAGAAAAATCTTTAATGACACTNGAATTAATGTGTTTGTTTAATCATCTTTGAATTTTTATTGAATCAGTAAAGGAAAAAATAGGATCTTGATTGACCTCTTCATATGTTCCAATTGACTTTGTGCTCATCTAATGCGCTGTTGTTCAGCAGCTGCAAAAATTAATAATAATCAAGTTACAAATGTGCAATAACTAGCTGCTCTTAACATGATTTGTTTCTTTTCCCCCTTATTCAATTCCACTATCAAAGTATTATCTGTTAATGTTTCTTATAGCTCTATATTGCCACGTTCCCACTGCCAACCCAGCAATTACCCAGCTTTTTAAACCCGGGACTGACAGCTGAAGCCAGTGACACATATTTTTTTCTCCATTCCCATTCTTCAGCAGCAAAAAACCCAGCTACTCAGATCAGTACCTAATCAGGACTTGTAGACACACTCCAGCCATATATGACCTTTTATTTTAATTCTACTCACTTTCTTTCTGATGTATTAAATATATGTTTTTTAGGATATTCTAGATCCAATTAAACCAGTTCTTAGATGATGTATTAATAAATTATTTGGTTTTACAAAATGTGAATATAGGTACTTTCTGTGCAATTTTTATATTACCTGGCTGTTTTCCTTGTGTGCTTCAGTTTGTTAAATATGCATTCTACACCCTCTTGTTGAACCTGTTCTCGCAATCTTTGTAGTTCTGTTAACCTTTCATCAACCAACAGAAATGTATATATCACCAATATGGGATATAATTTACAAACTAACAATAGTTTGTCTGGCATGGGAGACGCAGCCAAATCAATCGAGTACATGGTGACATGTGTTTGAACAGCAAACACAAGTTCAATGGATTCATTCGGTTCTTATGGGAACCAGAACAATGCTATTTTATCTATCTTTATGTACTCTTATGACACCTTAAATTGACACTTTAAATTTGAAACTAAACATTGAGTTTAAGTTAGAAGCAAGTTGAATTACTCAATACAGTAAGTGTAGCTACATAAGACAATTTAAACATATACTTTTATTGTTAATTTACGTCTACAAATAGCATATTGTGCAGTTGTAGTGCTCATCCAAAAATATAATTTGCAATATTCTGAAAAGTTCTCAAGACCTACAGGGTAGACAAGTTGAAGGAGGATGTAACAAAAAAGTGTAATTTGTACATGCCATAATGCTATTAATAGACTGCGGGCTTCATGTTTATATTTAAATGGTGATCAGTGATCTCCATAACATCTGCTTTATAGAGAGGTACTGTATTTATGAATCTAAATAAATATCTTCCTGTTGAAATCTGATATAATTTTGAGCCTCGAGATATGAGGGAACAAAATCACCATGTGCTGGTGACATGTCATAAATCTATGAGATAATGGTAGGAGATCAAGCAGCATGGTCGGGGAACTTAATCTCCTGCTTGTTGTCTGTCTCGGCTGTTGCCTTCTATCTCTGCAGGCATCGTCGTTGTGTTGACCAGAGATGATGTCTCAGCTTTTGACTCAATTATGTTGATAAAACCAATAGACCCTTTAAGCAACATGTACCTAAACATGTCGGCAACATCCATAATAGTAAATCGGCATAACACAAATGTAAAATGTTAAATTTTTAAAATATCATTCTGCAAATTGTTTTGATCTATCTATTCATCAATCAGATGCGTGTTTTCAATCAGATTGAGGTCACGTGGTGGTTATAGTAATGGAATTCTTCTACTAAAAGATGTACACTGCGTGTCTGAGGGAAATAGACACAAACATTTCTTTAGAGGTGATACTTTTTAATGGCTAACAAAAATAAAAGCAATGATGTTAAAATGCAAAATGCAAGTCTCATGCATGATATACATTGTTTTTATTTGTTATTATTTGAAACAGGTTGGAATCATAACATCTTAGCTGGGGTGGATCTTTGGCATTTGTAGCTTCATAGTTTATTTTTTTTTTTTTTTGTGGCATGCAGACGTAAATAGCAAATGCTAGAAATCTTGAATTGGGGTGTATACGTGGGCATACCATACCGGCACTTCTCTCACTGATGTAATTGAAATACTACAAATCTCCATTCACTTCTTAATGTCCATACCACCACTTCTAAATTTCCACTTCAACTACTGACATCCATTAAACTGACTGACTGACATCCATTAAAAGTACATCAGATTTTTTAGATGTAACAATGAATATGGTAGATAATTAAAAGCCATATATAAAAATATGAACGATTATGATTAATNGTGGAAGATGAGTACCTGAAGGCAGTTTGAGAATATAGGCATGTTTGCTGTAAAACCTGTGTCAATGTTTAAAAGTGAAATACATGGAAACAGTCATCAACAGGAGATTCAAATATAATGCAGCATATACCAGACATATAATACATAGGAACTTGATTTACTGTAAATTTGGAGGACTCATTTAAAGATTTAACAAAGTCTTTTTATTACTCATTGATATATAAAAAAACTAAATTGTAAGTAACTCATAATATCAATGTAAAAGAACTGTTAAAGGACTTTGTGCCAGACAGCACACTGCAAACTATGTCAACGCCAACTATGTCATCTGAAAGTAGTACCTCCTTATATTTTATGACACCATTTATGTCATGACTTAAAATGACATTTTTTTTATTGTGTTCAAAATATAGATTCCGTATGCAAAAATTGTAAGAAAGCTTATAATATCTTAAATGTATTTTCATATGTCCGTTGATTGCATATCAGTGTAACAAAAAAATTACACTGAAGATTCGTTAAAGTGAAATAATCAGATATCAGGGCTGGATTAATATATGTATATTATATATATATGTTTTAGTATATATAAATAAATATAGTGTCTGGACTTTATTTCTGGACCTTGTACTGTATATGTATGTATGTCCAGTCCCCACTTCTGCTCTTTGTATGTGTACCCAGCCTCCACTAATATTCCACTAATACTCCACATGACAAGTGGCTCATTGGATTTTGAACACAGGAAACACCCTTAGATGGAAATCTATAAAATGACTGNCACTTTCAGTAAGAAAGTTATTACCGGCATTATAGGATGACCAGGTGGCTTAGATCTATCTCTGTAGACTTTTGGTACTTAATATAATGGGGGTGTTCTAGTCAATTCACAATACACATAATCGTAATCCAATACAGTAATTATAGAATTAAGTTGTGTGCACATAATTAATCTAGTAAAGACAATTATTGCCTTTGTCAGACAGTTTCTCCTTAATGTCTGTCCAACTCTGAATCTCACCTGCAGCTTTTCTTTCCTGATAGATAATGTCATGTACTACTACTAACATACTAACAACTACTAACATTTCCAAGGTCAAGATACCTAGTAACTGTAATAAAGAAATCGTCAAGTTATACCATATGAGTCATAAATTTACCCTTCCATACGGTGAGACCAGTATGCTCTCTCCNACATCACGATCATCTCCAGAAACAGCCATTTATTTCTTTAGACTAAGACTGAAAGAATGAAGCAAAAGAAAATAAGAAATTAATGTTGTCACAAACTTGTAAATCAAAGATATGTCTTATGCAGTCAAGATAAATTCACTCTTTTTGCATTTCACAGTTTTTATTTCAATACAATAAAACATACAAGACAAACAATATACCACAAACAAAAAGAAAATACAACAAACATTTAACATTTCTTCTCCATTCTCATCTCACAAGCAGCAATCAAAATTTTTGTGGTGGTTTAAAACTATACCAGTCAGTGCGTTCAAACACTTTAGATGGTCTCACTCAAGTTTCCATATATAAAGACTCAATGAAGGGACCCCACCNCACTTCCTCATCTTTACNGCCCTCGCGTAGTGGTTTCCCGGCTTTAGACCGGCGCCGCTATGGTTCCGAAGGTTGAATCACTTTGTGCCCTGCCTGCACACGTCTCATTTCCGTATCAAACACAGAGGGCCGGAAAGGGAGGGCATCCAGCCCTCCTCCTCATTCATACTTATGGATAGTGCTTGCTTATCAACATATAACAGGTTCAGCAGAGATAATTTGACATTTCCCACAGAGGATAATGTTCAACCAGTTCCCAAAATGTGCACATAACTTTCTAAGGGATTACAGGTAATTGAAAGGTAATCGAGAGAGCGGATGACTACTGTTACCTTCTTCCAAAACCTCTGCAGACATTTAGAATCACGGTTTAATAAATAAAAAATTTCTGGCCAAAAAGACGCTTAGTAAGTTTACCACAAGGTGGGTTGTTCAACCCTTTTATGAATTATTCTGGAGAATGCATTTACCTTCTCATCCCACTACANTGAAATTTAGAATTGGGATCTCCCGAGACCACTTGAGAAGACCAAATGGGCAAAACTCTTTTCACTTTTCTTTTCATGCTTTATAAAAACTGATTTTGTATGTAATGGTAAAAGCGTTGTTATGGAAGAGAAATGATAATTAAGTCTCAATAAAAATACAATTTTCANCAAATGTATCAAATAGAGAGGGCAGTGAACCCATATAAGCTATTTTTACTGTTATAGTTTCTCTGTAATAAGTGCCAGTTCAAAGAAACATGTGTCAATTGAAACCAACACCTATGTAAGTAGTAGTTTGTGTTAATTGCAGTCTGTACATAGTCATTATATTTTAAACTTCCCTTGTTTACATGTTAAATGCAATAAAGGTCAGACAGCAGAACGCAGTGTAAGTCACACTATAACCTTACTTCTTTTTTTAACTATATTATAAAGCAATANATTATAATCATACAATATGCAGCAAGAAGCAATAAATACAATAGCTATAATAAAATGTTTGAACTTAAAATCAATTGTTCAAAAATGAAATAATTTCCCTCCCAGTAGTCACAAGAGATACTGTAGATCCTTTGTTGTGATAAAAACCCGGATGAGCACACTGATGAAATTGTGGTGCTCTTACTATACGAAGCAGGTAACTGCACCGTGGGGGTCTCCNATCCTAGGCCATTGACCAGGCCCACTCCTGTATTGCTTCCTGGGTGGTATGAATGTAGATACTGTAGATGTCCTGAACTTCCTAGAGAAGGGCGAGAAATTAGTTTAGAATTATAAAATCAGTTTAAGTCCTGATTAAGACCTTGTGGTTGTAATGTATTGAACCAGTGGTCGAAGTGGAAATTTAGAAGTGAGGGTATGGACATTTAGAAGTGGTGCTATGGAAACATAGGAAATAATGGAAGTCAATGGAGATTTAAAAATTTTCCATTACATTAGTGAGGGAAGTGCCGGTATGGCATAACCCTGTATACAGCCCCACTTCGAGCCCTGTATTGAACTAATAAATACATTTCATATATGATTTTGCTAAGGCAATTGGTATCAATAATGGACTTTTTACCTAATTTATTTTTTATTGGTGGAGAAAGACCCCTATTTGTAATGTAAATAATCAATGTAACACACTATGATGTTGGTAATACATTTATATGATGTAAAACATCGGTTTGTTATGTAAAGAATTTATGAAATACAACCAATAGAAAATATATGTGCCGAGGCCATCCAGAGACCTAGCACTGCCTCTGCATTAAACATAGATATGCTGTTTCTTTGATCTCAGACTGACCATATGCTGTCATAGGAAACAGATTATCTATGTGGCTGGACACGTGAATGTCCAGGAGTAGCTTGTTACTGACTTTCTAAAGTGGTCTATGACCATTTCATCTTATAACATGTCATTGGTATGCACCTTCCGAAGGCATCTATCAATAAATTAAATAAATTACAGAGTGGCATGTGGACGGCAGTTTGGTATGTGCCTATCAAAAATGCTTACAACTCCAGCCCCTGCCCCTTCACTGACCCAGCAGCTTCCAACTAATTGACGTCCATTGACCTTTGGGCAAACTAGTATTCCCAAGACTAAACATATCAGCCATACAACTGTTACTTTAAAAATATTTATCACAAATGTAATCGCGGAATCTGGCACAGCCTCAAGAAGTGGAGCTACGGATGTTGTATGGCTCTACCTCCACCTCACCCCTGCCATCTGACACCTCGCGATCTTCCACTGGCACCCCATTTTTCACCAAGATGTTATGAAAAACACAGCACAGAACCACAATCTGACACATGTGTTTCATGTGTTAAATGTGGATTGTTCCAATAATTGTTTAAATGTAGTGTTTATTGTCACGTGCAGCATTGTGCCATGATTTCTGTCCTGTGTGTTAGCAATGACTGGTATCTGCACGACAGGCATGTTTTGTGCTTTTGGATGTGCGCATGTGGTGGATTTGGCCACTGTCATTGTATATATAATGGTGCGCGTGTGTTGGCCTTAGCAACCATGATTAACACTGCGACTGCACACATGACACACATATGCTAATGGTGCAGGACACGTTGATTTCTACTGTGAGTCGTTTTGTACACTCCTGTGTGTGATATTACCTTGCAGGTGGGTTGTCATTAGCAACCAGCAGCAACACTGCGACTGCACACATTACACACACATGCTAATGGTGCAGGACACGTTGATTTCTACTGTGAGTCGTCTTGTACACTCCTGTTTGTGATATTCCCTTGCAGGAGGGTTGTCATTAGACTGCACACATTACACACATGCTAATGGCGCAGGACAGCTATGTTTTATGGCTCAATCAAAGAATTAAATACTAGAGGTTACACTCTGTTGCAAAAGGGTTGTCCTTACCAAACAATCGTAACATCGCAACAATGATTGTGTCAAAAACATATACAGGACAAAGATATTACATACTAATCAAATCAAAACCACTAAAGTAAATTAAGAAGATTGCGACCTTTTGCAATAAAACACAACTATTAAACCACTAAACAAAAAATGTGTACATACACTATAAGATAAATGTTGTCAATCAAAAGCATGTACAAAGAGACGGAAAATACATTGCAATCACTATTTCAGGTGGCAAATGTAGTTGACTAGCAAAAGTCTAATAACAGTGTAACATAGAAACATAGAAAGTGACGGCAGATAAGAGCCACATGGCCCATCCAGTTTGCCCAGTTGTGTATTTAAAACTATACCAACCCAAATTTATTCTATATTTTGTTTGACAATACCCTTATATTTATCCCAAGCATG
>JABWIB010003069.1:28489-43735 GCA_016617825.1 Platyplectrum ornatum | reverse complement strand
CATAAACTGTATCAGGTTTATCACACAGGTATCTCCCGCCTGTACCTATTAAGCTGGTACAGATGTGATTTTTTTTTTAACGGTCTATTTTGGCTAAATAGGGCGGCTATGACTATACTGGGAATGACAAGCTCCGCCCCTTTTCTGGACATGGCTCCCAGTGTATGGTTTTTATTATTGTATGTGAAACAGCAAGTTTCAGTGCTACTGTACGACTACTGTCACTGCGTATTATGCTTGTAAGGCCCTGAGGCAACTTTTCTTGTGAGCGACTTGTTGAAGTCCTATAGTGTTTACCATGGACTAGATCCAGAAAATAAGAGGTTCACCTTTGCAAAACCACANTGAGATTCAGGGGAGGTAAATTACATCAGTTGTAAACAGTGTTAGAGGTGATGTTTACTAGCCCAAGTCTAAATAACTTTACGCTCTTTCAGTGGATCTACTCCAGTGTCACAAAGGGAGACGCAAGTATTTCAACCAATAGGGTGTCCTCTTGGAACTATGTTATGAGTCATTGTAAATCGTTGAGTATTCATTAGGAGAAGCACACAATTAAGAGCATTCTCAATGTGTTCTTTAGTGCTTGTAATATATATATATGGAAATGTTTCTTTGCTAAGGTGGTCAGATTCAAATATACGATTTTGTGTGGTAGCCAGTTTCAAAGCTTAATAAGTCACTTGTATTATTCTGGAAAAAATTATATGTGGATATATATATATATATATATATATATATATATATATATATATATATATATAGTATTATGTCATCAGCCAATGACTCATGTGGGTCAGTATCGAGACCTCTTCTGCCAAACACAGCAGAGATCTGTACCTAGATCTTCATTCTATCCTAATTTACATGCACACAGGGAAGCTACATTTACAGGACCTTGTTTGTATCAGCCTTTACAGTACAATCAGTGTACACCCCCGTTGTGTACATGTTGTACAAATACTGCCAATCATCGGATTGGCTTCCAGTATGTAATATGAATTTCTAATGTCCTCAGTAGACGCGTGTTTTCTTTGCATGTGTACACAAAATGCTGTTTTGTGAGGTCTTGGTTCGATCCTCTATGGGGTTTTTTTTCTGTGGTTTTCTTGTGTTTTATGCAGTTTTTATATGCTAAGTCTGATCCATTAAATAATGTAATATTTATTTATAGAAACTTGGTTTATCAAGTTCCTATGGATGCTACAAGAGCAATACTTCGCTACCTTCCACTGTCCCTTACCGCAGTGTGAAATGTGTGGAATCCAGTGATGAGAGTTTATCTGATTCTGATGAGGATGACTCTGTTCCATGGAAGCGGAAGCGTCAAAAGTCTTCCCATCCCCCCTTTGAAATGTCAAGGCCAACAGTGGCCGCTGTTCCGAGTCAAAACGGACAGACAAGAAGTGCAAAGAATAACATCTGGGGAGCAATTCTACAAGAGCAGACCCAGGAGGCTGTGGCAACAGAGCTTGGGATCATGGACATGGATGGCCTGATAGACATGAGCAGACAGTCAGAGACTTATAACTATGTCCTGGCCAGAAAAATGATGAATAAAGCAAACAATGAAGAGAAATCTAGGCTAGACAAGGAATTAGATGAGTATATGCANGATGATAAGGAGTGTGCGTCCAAAGAAGAAAATGGACATTTTAAAAGGAAGAGGCCTGTGAAAGAGAGGCTTGGTGAAAGGCTAGCAATGGATTACAAAGGCCGATATGAAATNACTGAGGCTGACCCAGAAGACAAAGTTTCTGATGAAATAGCTTACAGGTAAGAACCCGCCCTATTTTCTCACGTGTGGTTCTGTACTATGTAAATGTATTTCTTTAATGTGTAGGACATTTCATTTTTTAATGAATNATGATGGTTCATATCCGATTGTTGTGCAGTTGGCAGTACACCGTGTGTAGTACTAGGAAGGATTTGTGCTCCAGCTAGCATGGGTATTGAAAGGTTTTTCTAGGACTAGGTGTGTAGGATGAAGCATAGTCTCCTTTACTAAATTTTGTGAAAAGTTTACTGAGCCTTTTCCCTAGTTCTGCCCACCCATCGCATTGTTTAGACATGCACGAGGACAATATAAATTCCAGAATCCTCTTCAAACAGAAGGAAAAACAAGTATTCATGTCAATAGGTTTTTTTTTTTAAACGGAAAAAGAGTTAATATGTCAACTCTCCAGTGTGTTACNACCATGATATGTACCATAATATTTCAGTGTAATAGCGCTGGATAACAGAGAACAAAGAAAACAGAACAGCGTTGACCCTATCCTCTTCNCTGAATAACACATTTAATATTGTTGCATCCAATGGTTATGAAATATTAATCCATTATCTGCACATTATGATATGGGTGNGCTAGAAACTCGTCCAGTTTGTTACATTTGCCATGGAGTTTGGTGGCAGATTAGCAGGGAATCCTTATGCCGTAGCACATGTACTTCCTTCACCAGATATCAAGACAATCTCAATGCATCCTGTTTGTTAATGTTACTGGTTTGGACCTATTGAAGTTAATGTGGCTTGCAGAAGTCTTCTCTGGATGTGCACTGCATACGAGAAATTCTGCTCAGAATTTCCCTAAACGCTGAGTTAGATATGCTTTTCATGCCTTCCCTCCACGCGTGTGGCTTCAGCCGGAAGGAGGACAGAAGCATTTTAAACGTACAGGTCAAGTTCATGTCCATGCTAGGGATGTGCCAGAGAATTACTTGCTTCCAATAGGCTCATCAAGCCACAGTGGCTATAGGGAAAAAGGCTGTACTTTGCTAAACATGTATTTATTAGAAAACCATAGAAAAAGCCTTACTCCTCAACCTACGCATTGGAATTTACCATACTCTGTTACTCAGGTTCAGGTTAGAGCTCCACATGTTTGTGTTTTAAAGGATGAGCCGTAAAATATGTATTCTCGATGTACCTCACTTTTCTTCTCACCTAAAGACTAAATGTGATCATGCTGTTTTACATCACACAAGTATTTATTGTAAACAGGATACATGCAAGAACATGAGAAACAATCCATTACCTGCGTTCACTCCAGATAATCTCCCCAGTATACTCATCACATAGCTAAACCCACTAAGAATTACAGGGATTACTTCAAACAGGTTATTGAAGAGAACATTCGTCTTTCTACAGAAAATAGTCAATGCCTGGGACTTACATTCTGTGCATACACAGTAAATATTGTAAGGAAACCAAGAGACAAAGAAACTTTATAATGTCCTCTGTGTTTACACACGTCACCATGACATAGCTTTTGCTTCCAGAACAGGACATTAGACATGCAAAGAAACAGTTAGTAGCCACAAGCAGCATACACTCTAAATCTTTGGCGTGTTATGTTGATATGATTAAAGGTGGATTTACAGTAGAGTTATCACCTCTGGCTGGTCGTTTTCAGAAGCAGCAGCTGGCAGAGAAATTTGGTGTGTTTATGGTTTCTATTACAAATGTTTTGCCATGATTTATAGCTGTATAGAGTCTGTTTTCACTGACCTGTTTTTGTTCTTTCCAAGCTATTTGATAAGTTAAACAAATGTAGTGTGATAATAATGATAAACAGTGGTGATGGGTATTTTATTAAAACCTCACCTTTAATAACACATAAAGGGTACGAGCTATATTCATCCCCAACCATGTTATTGGAATCTATTTCATTTTATTACAATAGGTTAAAGAAAGTGCTTTGTCTGAAGTTCAAAGTTTGACTTTTTCCACATCCATTGAAAGAATGAATTGAGCTGAATGATCTTTGTAGTTATATTATTGTTTCATGGGTTTTTTTCATTCCTTTTTAGACTTTCTTTTAATAATTTCTCAAAAGAACTACGTCACTGACAAGCCTTTGTTATTAAGTTATATCTAAAGATCCTTTGCCAGTTAGTATGGCTAAATAATATAAAACCCTACGCTTTACATGTTTTCTACCCTTTTTGTAGGCTCCGTGAACCAAAAAAAGATCTCATACAGCGAGTTGTAAAGACAATAGGCACCAAGAAGGCTATAGAGCTCCTTGTTGAGACTGCAGAGGTGGAACAAAATGGTGGACTCTTTATTATGGTGAGACTATCCCTAATACATATACATATCAATGAAAATCTCTTTATATTATGTTTTAATAGATTTCCTTTGTTTGATTGCAATACAAAAACTAAAATTTGCACCCAGCGGACAGTCCATTACTGTACTTAAGCATCTGATCACAATGTATTGTGTAACGTAGACACAGCTTTATCTCATGTTGTTTTAATTGTCACTTTCCATCTATAAAGANTCAAGCATGTGGTGGTTTAACCTATTGAATAGGCATTTATGTGATGTAGAAATAGATGGTTAATGCAAAGCTTTATTTTCCTTTCAGGTATTTTTTTTTTTATTAACATTTATGTAAAGCTTTTAAGCAGTTTCCACTGAACTNTACAGGTTCATGCAAACTGCAGGGTGGACATAAAACAGCTCTCTTTGAGNTGTTGCTAACGGCTACCTATTAAGCTCTCCTTAGTTAGTCTACATTGATGAATTCTCAACTTGTCCAAATCCCTTAATATTTACAAGTAAATTGCTACACTAAAATTGGCATTGTTGGGTATACAGTTCTCTGGTGATTTTCCCACATGCCGAGAGAAACACATGAGACATAATTAATCTTTCCTTAGACCAAAGGTATTTTGTATAATAATTAGGTAATATGTGAATAGACTAGTGAGAGTAGACGTCTTGTCCATTTCTGACTTGTTATACATTGCCTCTTTTCAATGTGTGTACAGTGAAGGCTACCTAGCTTAGATATGCTGCTTTATTTTACAGAATGGAAGCAGGAGGAGAACTCCAGGTGGCGTTTACTTAAATCTTCTGAAAAACACACCAAGTATTACATCGAACCAAGTGAAGGTATTTATATTTCTAGAAATTAGTTNTCAATCTGTTATGCTAAATGATTGTCATCTATTAACACAGAAGTTTAAGACTTTGGACTAGATTCAGATTTCAGTAAAAGGAAGTGTTCTTCGATCATGTTGATTAGAAAATGTCTGTATTTAGTGACGCTTCTTATGCACATGCCGCATAGATTGGAAGTGGCCTTTCCTCATCACCATGGAAGACTGTATTTACTTGGNTCTGGCATCAGATGTCTGCATCCTTTCTGTTATGTCTATTATAGTAATAGACTGGATGCATCAGTCTGTATCTGTTTGAAGTGCAGCTCTCTTATCATTTTTGTTTTGAAGACCTGCGTCAAATACAATTTTGATATCTTCTCCTTATAACAGACATATGGGGCTTTTGTGTTTTGGGTATGATGAATTTCATGCCTTGTTCCTTGAGGTATATATGATTGTTCAGACACTTCCATATGTTCTATTATAGTGCTTGAGTAATGAGTAAAGTTAACTTGGTTGTACATCTGATGGCCTTAACCAAGCCATACCAGCCCAGATATGGATTAGCATGTGCCTTTGCGGTGGCCTTAGGTTAAATGCTATTAGACATTATTTTCAATCTGAATTTCCCATTCCCATGACCCATGTATGAACCCTTACAATGATTGCAGCTGATTTACTTTTAACAATTGCTATGGACAATATTGTAAAGTATATTCTCTTTGTTATAAGGAAATATTTTTTGTGGAAAACCAAAAGGAATATGAGAGTAAAAAAGCAGCAAAAAAGCGAAGACTTCACATTATTGGGAAGAAGATGAAACAAGCCATCAAAGGTCTTAACTTCCAAGAACATGACGACACTTCGAGAGAGACCTTTGCAAGTGACACAAACGAAGCTTTAGCTTCTTTAGATGATGAAAACGGCGAAATGAAAGCGGATATGGAAGATGCCATAGAGATTGACAATTCTCATGACCTGGAAACGTTTTAACAGAAATACCTTAAGGACTTTGAAGAAGTTCAGCTTGTAGTTAAGCATTGAATTATATTTCTGTCGCTTGAACAAAGTGACAAATTTGCCAGGAAAAAAAAACCACGTAGAGCAAAAAGGGCAATGACATTGCTTATTTATTGCACACTGTGTGGNGGGTTGTCATTGATTGTGGACTTTTGTTGTCTTTTGCCTTATCCACTTTTCATTACTCATGTAACTGTTGCTAATGTTAGTAGACTTCTGCTACCATCAGCCTAAACCGTTTATAGCGTTTCTTTTTGTACAAATGCACTTAAATTTTTTTTGTCAATCTCTTGTTGCCTTTCGTTATTTTTCTAATGCATTGTGTGTTTTGCCTTTTTGATTTTTGTATGTATATGAGCATGACCAAAAATTTAACTCTTAACGATGTAGATATATTTACAGAAAAAAGGCAAGCAAAATTAAACAGACTACCATGACAGTTCTTTTTATCATTAGTCCTTTTCTTTTAATGCTGTTTTCTTTTCATCGCCTTCTGAAAGCATGGACAGTATAACTTGTTTCCTTCAGAAAACCCCCACGTTTCCCNTGCAAACATTGCAGAGCATGTTTAGGAAAGCAGCATGCACTATTTTACACCTCTGCTGAAGTACATATTTCAATGAAGTCATAACAATTGAATAGAGAAATGACTTTGTGTTCTCACATTTCTTGTTTGCTTAACAGAAACTAGATGTAAATAGTCCCAGTGTTTTAGAATTTGTGTGTATTTTGCTTTATTTTTTCTTTAAACGTTCGCATTCCCATAATCTCTTTCTAATCATATTATATTTTGTTTTAATAAAAGAAATATTCATATGAAAAGACATTTTATTGGTCATTCACCCAGAGGTTATATACTATGAAGTTTATAAACGTTTTTTGTTTTTTTTTTGGGACAAATGGAAAGATAGCCTGAAGGTCTCATCTGAAGAGGTCTCTTGGATGTGTACAACCATTGCAACACTGAACAGTAAACTATTTCATATTCATTCTAAATTGGTGATAAATTGAATAGCCCGGCAACCTAATGAATGTTTCTGTGTGGTATTTATAGAATAATTTGTGCTGTTCCCTGGCCCAGAATCCTTTCCCAGAAGATAAAAAAAATAAAGATTGTGAACACATCTACGTGTAGCGCAGTAGAGACCTGCAGGTGGTAGGACTGAAAAGCGGCTCAGCAGGCTTCTCTGTATAGAGGTCAGAGGCGTAAGAAGACAGCTCTCTGAAGAAGTGAAGAAATTGAACAGAATCAGAGCTCAGGGTGAGGTTAATGTTTGACCTGCAAAGAAACTGCAGGAGAGAAACTGTTTATAGTGACTTGGTTCAAGAAGTTATTCTTAATGCTGTCATTGAAAGCATTTTTGTATGATTCCTGTATGGAGACCCTTATTTGTCACACACGCACACACACACACCATTCCCTTTTACCCTTTACTTGTATTATGCATAACCATAGCAATTACAATTTTGTGCACTGCAGGAAGTGCCATAACCCAATAAGTTAGAATGTTTCATTAAAGGTACAAATAAATATTCATCCATCATGTTCTATCCACATAATCTATTTCAAACAAACTGTAATTACGCTATTATGTTATTTACACTGATAGATGTGTCGTCTATGTACCTCTTTTCTTGAAAAATTGTGTAATTGAAGGATTAGCATCAAAAAAGGTTTTGACTACTGCCAAATTAGCACCACCTTTCCATTATTTTATCCCCCCTCCCCTCCTCCTGCTCCTCCTCCAAGCTTTTTAAGCCAAGATAAATTTATTAAGCTTTGGTTTTAAGTCTTTAAAACTTACTTTAAATAGCATTGCCCTGCCAGCAGTTGTTATGTAACTGGCACAATGTATTACATTTCAGTTATAAATCTTGTTCGATTACTACAAAAGTCAAGGTTCTTTCTGTCCAATATGAAGAATTCCTGGAGGGCAGCGTGACACATGCAGCTATGGTTATATGCAGGCGAACAGTTTGGAAGGACATTTATAGAAATACATCAAGACAGAGAAAACACTAAGAATGTTTCAAAATTATATATTACCGGGAATAAAAACTATCGATCCAATCTATTAAATCATTCTGTTTCTCCAGTACATCCATTTTATAGTAGGAAAGTGTACACTAGGCTGATTGTATTATTCTCCGTTACGTACCACAACTTAGTTTAGTTATAGAAATATATATATATATATATATATATATATGTGTTTGAGAAATCTCATAACTAGTACTGTAAAGTACCAGTCTCAGTTTCCTATTATATACAAGAGAATTTAATTTTGAGATTGAATTTGGTTGCCATGGTTGACATCTCCATTTTTTCATTCATGCAGTTTAGTTAATATGGCTTTCCCAGGTATTGGCTATACCTATAATGCTGAAACAATACGTGGAAGACCAAATGCTTCCTATGTCTGATGTAGAAAAAAAGTCGTACTTTGTAGGTAAAACGCACAATTCTGGAGAAATTCCTTACTTTTCAAGTTCTGTTTTTAAATGGTGAAATGAGTTGAAGCTGTACTACCACCAATCTTGGAAACTTGATGTGCAAGCGCTTATAGTTACTATCATCATTGTTACAACATCCTCTCCATTAATGAGTTAGCATGCTGTCCTGACAAGAAATAGAAGTAAGCACTGTTAAATCATTTCATTGTGTACAGATACAAATCAAGACACAAACATTGGACCAGATCCAGACTTTACATACTATTTACTTACGCATGATTTAAGAGTGAGTGTGCAAAACCGTGTTGAATTACAGGGGAGGTAAAATTAATGTTAAGTGTTTGCATGCACAAACACTCATATTTGCTGTGTGATTACGAGGCCATTCACCCTAAGTGGTCTTATTACGGAAATGTCATGAAATGTAATGAGCCTTTTTCTGAATTTAATTAATAATATTATTACATTCATAAATATATAAAAGTTAAACATGTCAAAATGATTATGGAACGGTCATATAAATGTCATATATACAGTAAAATAACAGATGAAGATTTTTACATATTTTATATTGCAGAAGAAGATAAATAGTAAAATCTCATTATGAAAGAGTTGAGAAGACAGTAATTGTGTACATATCCCTGAACTATTGCCATCAGACCCTTTTGAAAAACCTTTTGTTTTATCTAAAATTTCCGTGATTGTTTTTTAACCACTCAAAAAATATATTTTTTAATAAATATATCGAGAAAATTTCTTTAAGCAGAATGAATTCATTCCTAATATACAAGATTTTGCCAGGAAGTAGAACAATGGGGACTATTTTATATTGGAAATCTATTGAGGTGACCTTATTTGTCACCTCATGTTTTATTGAATGGAGAGGACTAGGGATGTCAGGATATTCCTGTGTCTTAACCTCCCATAATAATCTATAGTCCTTGTTCTTAAACTGTACGTTCCAGCATACAATTCATCTCTATACTTTTATAGTACTACAGTGAGTACTTTGTCACTTACATAAGTGTGACAAAACTGTTTACCAGTCACACAATACTACACTATAATTTCTATTATCCTTGCTTAAATAAATCTGGAAGTTGTATCTTCATTCTTAAGTTGTAATATTGCAGTTCATATAACATAAAAAAGCACTGCTGAAATACATTAGTACGCTTGTAATGTCTGGCACACATCTGTTTTCCCTAAGGAAATCATATTCCTGAGAAAGCAAATAATTCCACATACCAGTTCATAGAATAGTCTGCCTTACTTTACTACTTTTCCCTTGTGGCAAATTAACAAAACTCTGAAAGTGTACACAATAATGTGGAAAGCATTCATTAATTTTTGGGGGGTGAAACACCTGCTTTATATTAATATGTGCATCTATGCCCCAAATAACAATTAGATCCTAAGACAATAGTTTAAACGCACTTAATGCACGGAATACAGCAAAGGTAGACACCCTTTGTTAGTGAATGTTGTAAAAGTATATAGTTGTCAAGTTCTCTAATACTAGAGAAGTGTAAGTCTTATAGTTTATGGGAAATATTTTTTTCCTAACATAAAAAAACAGACATGTTTGGGTCCAATAAGTTTATATTATGGCATAGTATATTGGACCCATGATGCTGATTTTGCCCCCACCTCTTGGATGAGGTTACTCTTTTAATACTATTTTTACCATTCTTATTATTCAGGACTGTTACTGTCTGTGCATGTTTTGTTTTTGGTTTTTATTTCATCTGCAGAGACTGATAGGAGGTCTCCTGTCAATACGGCAGCACCTCCTGCTTTTTACCAGGATTGTTGGACCCAGCAGAAAAGGTGGTATTGGGACCTTTCCATAGTGGGATATAGTCCCATGAATTACGCAACCTCTTGCTGGAACGTATCATCTGCCAGCTTTAGTAATTTACTGCATTTTAAATGAATGGATTATGAAATTAAAATCTACTAGAAAGAGGAGTTATAAATTGCATATGCAATAATAATAGTAATAATGGACTGGATCCCCAAATTAGATTCTTAAGTCATCAATTCAGCTAGTAACAAATATATGTGAATCCACAACTACTGTACAGGGCAGTGATATCCGTGCATCTGTGTAATTGCTACGCTAATTATTTCCTTTTGATGAAGTCCAATTTACATTTTTAGCCTTCTGCATACTTAAAATGTCAGTAATTTGTAAGTTGGTTACAGAGCGCCAGTATGCCTATACGCTATATCGTTTCACCAAGCCATAGTGAAATTCAGAAAAGAAAGCAAAGGGCGGGAATAATTGAAACAGTAAAGTAAACATTTATTAAAATAAACATTTACTCAAAGATATTTTTTATTTAATTACTATTTCATTTTAAAAAGATTAGTAACATAACGACCCCTACTCACAATGATTTACACCAGCTGACCCATCTCTTGATTGAATGTAGCCCGTATTGTACAATTATCATACCTTCCCATACTCACAGAATTAGTATCAGGTCTGATCTTGGTCCAGAATTCTGTCCTGATACTGCAGCACTCATGAGCTCCTATGGTGTCTACACAGCATGCAGTACATCACAAATGTGTGCATTATGAAGGTTTTGTGACAGAGCCCAGTGAATGTCAAAATGTCCTTTTCTTGCTCTTGTCTGACCACAGGCAGTGTTTCAGCTTGCTAGGGGGGAAGCGATTCAGAAAGTCTTATTTTTATNATTTATATACTTGAGCAAAGATCAGAAATATGCCAAACAGGCCGAGTATAAGCATAATTTGCTATTATTTAAGGTGATTACTTTTTTAAGATAACAGCTTCCTTGGCTATCTTTGTTGTCTATAAATACACAAAATATTTCACTGTCAAATACTTGAACTGTAGCAATGTGTGTTTGCTAAATGTATTTAATGTTACTATTGAATGTATCTTCCTGTAAGTTAAAAGAAAATAAAATAGCTTGCCTTCATAAAAAAGTATAAATCAACCAATTAGGAAATTGTGTCCTACAAAAGAACTAGTCCTGTAATCAGACTGCAATTATACTTATTGCTGAGCATGGTTATTAAAAAACGAAACATTACTGGCACTGACATTTCTATTAATGCTTTTATTTGGTACATTGTAATTTATACATTACAACTGTTATACAGAAAGTGTTTTATTTTTAGCTCCCAAAAGTATTAAATATAAACTAGTTTTTGTTCTTTTGTTGTTGAAGTTTAGAAACCTGAATGTACTGCAGTAGTAGTGAATAATAATCACTGTACCTCGCTCAATGATACTGAATAAATCAGTGGTCATAGGGGGGTATGGAAATGTAAAGTGAATGTAAAGCCCTGAGGCTGCTTTGGCCACTAAAAACTTTAGGGAATTTGATAGTGTGAGATAAATTCTATATAGCCACACTATATAGTATAGCCACACTACATAGTATAGTATAACATAAGTTATCAGATATCTGGATATGCACATGTCCAGAGGAGAGAGTAGGTGAGAGTAGGTTTTTTTATGGTAATTTAAATCTTAGACCCAGGTAAAAAGAAGGTTATTCTCAGGTTGGCCGTAGTCTGAATGAGTAGATTTGGTTTGCAATACTTGCAAATTCTTGAATATTCCGGGTCTGTGGAGACATCTGAACGGGTCGCGCTGACTGAAAGGTGAGTCTTGTAATCTGAAGGCGGTATTATAGTTGCATTTTCTGAGCAGTGCTGTAGATAACCACACAGGTGCAGATCCAAACATCTGAATTGATAAATTAATTGATTGAACTTCATATTCTCAATCTGAAGTATGGATTCGGTCCGCAGTGAGCATGCTTTTAATGGTGTGGAGGAGGAATTGCTAAACAGAGGGAACAGATCAGCACAGAATATGTACTAGAATGTCTGATCTCTGTGGAGTTACCAGCCAGAAGAACGAAAGAACAGGACCTTTAGAACTGAGTAACCTTAGTTACATGACCCAGAAGCAGGGTCCTTCCAAAAATTGTACAGCCATGTTTAAGCAGCTAGAGGTAAATCTAAAGACCCAGAAATGCTTATGTGAAACCTAGACTACCTGAACATAGCATTCCCCAAAAGTTTTTATTCTTTGTAGAATTGACTGGTAACAAGGCTAGTTTGAAGGTAAGACATTGCTAAGTAAAAGTTCAGTTACAGTGATTATACGTTGTGTAGTGTCATACTGGTAGAAATTGAAATAATGGAAACAGTAATTTTAGTTTTACAATTGTAAGCACTATTGTATTAATTATTCCATAAAATAACACCAGCGTAATCTAATAAATATGTTGTATTTATGTCTAGGTGTATTCTTCCTTTTGTATTGAAGGCAGTTAAGTATACCACTACATAGCACCCAACATTTGCCCCAAGGACGCAAGTATAACACAACACTAGCCCACACAAGCCCCACCCATGTACCAACCAAGTCCCAACCCTTTTTGGCCGTTCACGGCAACAAAATATTAAGTAACCTGTTTTGTACCCTTATCGGGCAAGGTGGGCAGTGGGAAAGTCATCCAAAATCAGGACTGCCACGCTGAAATCGGGACATTTGGGAGGTATGCCACAATGATATTTCACTCAAGGTGATTTATGAACTTAGTACAAGCAGTGTATTTGCTTTTAACAAAATAACATATAAGGATCGTCTATAAACTAAGAAAATTTAGTGCAATTATTAAATGGATTGGCTGACATCCAGAGTAGGACATGATTTAAACTTCAGGAATGAGATTTATCAGCAGATTTTACATTTTGCCATCTGTGGCTAAATGATTGATTATATTTACATCCAAGCTTTTCTGCTATAAGAATTCTTTTTTACTGTATAAAAATTACATATTTCATATTTAGCGTATTGCAGAACAAAATCCAGAAAAATACAGTTATACAAATATCAACAACAATATGTGCAAGTAGCAGGTGTTTATATTACTATCAATTGAGTATGAGGCACATTTACATGTATAAATATTCAAGGCTTTCAATCTAAGTTTGATAGCTGGCATAATTTAGCATTCAGCACAAATGTGCACACAGCACACACTTGTTCTGTAAGGAAATTTCCATAGCAAGCACTGCATCAATAACACCATTCAAAAGCATAAATAGAAACATGCACAAACCAAAGCGTTTAAACAGGGAATCACATGTAAATGGATTCATTAATAATATATGTTTATCCTATAGATGTGATTCTTTTCTACTGCATGCATTCACTATTGTATTGTAAGATTTATTTATGGTGATCAGGTTGGCCATTATTGACTTCTATAGCTGACCTCACACTGGAAAAATAATCAGAATGGGGAGAAAAGTCCTGCTCTGATAGCAGGGATCCCGCCCCACTGATTGGCTGGGATGCCAGTCAGTCAGCACAGAACTTCTCTCCCCGTTCATACTCACCTCTGCTCTGTTCTGAATGTCCCGCTCTGAAGCTATGGTATGTTTTTGGGGAGGTGTTCACATTTTTTTCATTTTCTGGGGCACGATTATCATTTGGCTCAAAAACTGCAATATCACATGCAGTGTTATTGTATGGTTGTAACATAAATAAATGTAACACAAATTACACCTGCCTACATTGGAGATTGTCTCAAAAGCAGGATGACATTTAATGACACCGTGCTGAGCCCACAGTCCACACTAACATAATTAGCACCTAACTTCCTGTAGTGAAACACTGCTTCCAACGTGGCCTCAAGCCCTATAGATGAATACATTTCCCCATACAGACATAAGCACATGGGCAATGATAAACTGCGCATTGCTCCACTGATTTAAATAAATTAATATGGTTGATATGGCCACACCTTTCAAAAGACATAATGCATTTCTCCTTAAACCAGGAGAGAGGCAGGGTTTTTACATCACTGTGCATTATTAATCTCAGTAGCAAATTTCAGTACGTCCACTATAGTCCTCTGATCCTGAGTAATGATACCAATAATCTATGATCCTGACATTGAAGGGATACAATTTATATAATAGTACAATAGATAATATTACATATATTATAAAACTATTTAAATAAAAAACCATGGGGCATGCCGTTATACAATCATACATATATGCTTTAGAGCTTTAATACTGGATACTCACTAATAACAAACAACCATCTCAGGAATTGCCTATGTGGCAAGAAGTAAATGCTATGAATTAATTACAAGGGCGTCCCTGGATATTGGCTAGAGGATGGAGTTGAAATTGTTTCTAAAGTAGCTTTTAAAAATGTGAAAGGTTTTCCTCTGGTCTCACATATAAAACAGTTTAAGAATTGTAGACCCTCTCTCATCTACCTAGTGAAGCAGTAGTACCATTTTGGAAATCAGTCTTAAGATGGGTCCATTAGCATAATAGTTAAATTTTTTAGACAATCAGCTGATTGAAAGATATCTTCTAACGATCTGCAAGAAGCACAGGCTCCATTTGTGTAAACAATCCCAGAATCCTTTGCTGTAGTATTATGCTGCAATTACACACGCATCCACCAGGTGGCTCCATACTAAAGTTTCAACAGGAATTGTTGCTCTGAAGATCATGGGGGGGAATTCACTAACTGACGATTTCCATAATTCGTCAATCGCTGACGATTTTGTTGACGATTTCAACAAATGTGTATTCACTAAGTGACGAATGTGTTTTTATTCGTCATTTTGTTTGACGTTTACAGATCGTCAATGTCATATCGCGGTGGCGATTTTTGCCATACAATGGATACAAAAATGGAATTCAC
The DNA here is from genome assembly GCA_016617825.1 of Platyplectrum ornatum. NCBI lineage: Eukaryota > Metazoa > Chordata > Amphibia > Anura > Limnodynastidae > Platyplectrum > Platyplectrum ornatum. Next base: position 28,642 of record JABWIB010003069.1, on the reverse strand, counting down.
TAACTGACGAATATTGTATTCACCCACACATCGTCATGACGATTTTTCAAAATCGTCAAAAGGCTAATCGTCAGCAGAGTGGAGTGGAGATTTCAATAGGAGCCCTGCCCATACCATTGATTGCTAATTAGGAGCACTATATAAAGGCACTCA
>JABWIB010003069.1:0-24684 GCA_016617825.1 Platyplectrum ornatum | reverse complement strand
AAAACTCACAGAAGACAAAAAAACCAAGCCCAAAATAAACAAAAGGACACAGAACCACAAATGACACAAATACAAACACACTCCAAGCAACAGTCACTAATAAATATACCTCTCTCTAATCCAACAACAACCCACTCTCCCTACCTCAGCAAGCTCCAAACACCTCTGAGGAAAACGCCCAGCCACAAGTTTATATAGTGATAAATAATATGTGCCCTAATTGGCTGATGATTAACAATGATTATCAGTACCAAGGCTTCTAATTCGTCAGGGGTGATTTCTGTGTGTGAATTCGACATGACGATTTTAGTCAATTCGTCAGTGCAATTGGTCAGTGTATACGTCAGTTTAGTGCAATATCGCCTGAAGAAAAGCTGTATTTTCGTCAGTGGATATCGTCAGCATTCGTCAGAGAATTCATATCGTCAAACGAAATCGTCACTTACTGAATAATACACATCACCAGTCACTGACGATTTCAGATCACTGACGAANGCTGACGATATGAAATCTCTGCAGAAATCGTCAGTTACTGAATTCCCCCCCCCCATGTGTTCAGTACACACTGAAGTTTTCTGCAGACATCAGGATATCATTTATCAAAAATATTAGGAGTTACTAACAATCACTTGAAATGACCACAATTCTGCAGAATATTTGGTACACACTAAACAGAAAGGATTGTTTATCTTTTGATTGCAAAGATTATCTTTCTGATGTGTACCCACCATTACGCTGACAAAAGTAACTTGTGGAGTGCCAGGTCCTGGAATCCTGAAGTCTTGTGTTATCCATGCCACTATTATTAAACTTTGTATTTCACTTTGACAATTCACTGCTCCACTCTACCCCCTGGGCAAGGTGCTATTACACAGCATGTCAGGTAGTGCCAGAAATTTATGTTCAATGCCTCAAAGCAGGAAACTGAATGGCTAAAGAGACCAGCTTTGCCAGGATCCTAAATGGGAAATTAAAATGGGGGCCCGCTATGGTGACAATCTCCTGATTTCACTTAAAGGTCCTAATACTTGTTCCAATACTTGAAATAGGTATTTTTAAATAGGCAAGTAGTCGTAAATCATGACCAGTTATTTGCTAGTAACCACAGAGAGAGACTAAAACACGCCACAAAACAATCTGTCAAACACAATTTAAATGTAAATTTAGATATCTAACCATCATCAGCAGCACCGCACAGGGGGTTTCATTAGTTTGCTTTTGTTTATATCAGTGCTCAAAGTGAGTTTATATATGTCGGTATTGTATACCGCAACATATTATAAGCCCTGCCCCCTTCAGGACCCAGGGGGATATGTTATTTATATGGTAGTGTGCCTGTCTGCACCTTTAGCATACCTGTAGCTGATGAGCCACTCACCAGTCCATTCATAGTTTGCAGGACACTGACTGACCTGAACAGAAGACGGAAGGAAGGTAAGTGGAAATTGCAGAAGAGGAAGTATATTTGGGATTGGTGGGAAGCAAGGACATGGTGGGAAAGACAGAAGAGAAAAGCAGGGAATGTTATATAATATTAGGACCTCCCATGCCTTTATATTAGGCATATTAAACGCTACTATGATGGCGCTATATAAAAACCTGTTAATAAATAAATAAATAATACTATCATAGTATTATTTAATATGCTCAATATGCCCCATTTAAAGCATATAAAGCTATAGGGGAGACCTATTAAATTCTAATGTGATTCATATCAATGATTCATATAAATAATTTTTATTAGTCTGCAAGAGGACCTTGAAAATGTCAATGACCAATGTCAAAGCGATTCAGATTTCCATACCCCATTTTCAAATTCCCACTTTGACCACTGGTTATATATAATATATATAATGTTTTATATAACAATATATAAACTATTTGTATTTGAAGTGTATTAACACGAAATGTTAAAAAAGGATTAGATATTTTTAGACCTATGATTCTTAATACTATGCATTCTATGTACATTATGTTAAATATGTTGGGTGCGTTATATAGATGAATGGTACAATATCATCTCATCAGCTTGGACGAACCCTTCCATTGTGCTGTTGTTAGTTTCTTGTTAACCTCAGTTCCTGACATTTTCAGTGGCTTTGCTACACCCAAGCTTGTTCCCCCTTAAATAAACACATATGTGCTAGTTCACGGTTTGTCACTGTAACATATTACCTGTAATATGTTAAAATAGTATACTGTAAACAACAGCTTGGCTACCACTTATAAAAAAAATGACACATGATGTATATGAAATGGGAATGATGATTCATAGATCTAAGATTGTGTCTAACTAGAGATCATAGTTTTCTGGCAGAAACAATCTAAAATGTAGTAAAGCATTATTGATTATGGGTGACATAAAGTCTAATACTATTATGTGTAGGGTTAAATACAACATGTTGATAAATCTCAATATTGATTTACCAGCACAGTGGCTGGTTCCACTTACAATAAGCAGATTTAGTCTTGTTACTTTTTTTTTTTTTTTTNCAGATTTAGTCTTGTTACTTTTTTTTTTTTTTTTTTTTTATTGAAGCAATGTACAATAAGCAATCAAGTACAATAAATAAGTTGAACAAACGGGTATCAGACTGTTTCCTCACATCCACCAACTATACACATACATTTCCCTAGTTCAAATTAGACAAGTCTGGCCTAGCATGTCATATATCAGCATTCTATTCAATCGCTCTATTCAATCCTGGTATGGGTGGGGGGGGTCTCCTAACAAGGTGCGGTCTCATACCAGTCCGTGGCTCGGAAGCATAAATGAATTTGGGTCTGGATAGGGATCGGTAAAGTGGTTATGAATCTATCTCACAGAATGAAGAATGCTTTAACCAAGGATTCCTTATGCAAAGTGGCCTCCAGCCATTCCACCCTGAAAACATAGTAAAGCTTGTCTTTGAATATGGTTATGTTTGGAGGTCTGGGGAGAATCCAATATTGCAGGATGCATTTAAGGGCCACTGCTGATATCACAACCGACATCCGTCTAGAGGTTTTTGCAAGGCGAAAGGTTGGGTCGGTAAAGCCCAATCAGGATTGCCCATTCTGGGGTTAAAGGGAGTGCGTCCATCAAGTAGCTAGAGGAGAATCTGTGGACTTGTTTCCAGAATCTGCGGATGTGGAGGCAGTCCCAGAAACAGTGCTCTTGTTACTTTTTTATTGCATTTTTTGCCATGTTGCAGATTGCTAGCAGAGTAGTTCAAGAAGACACTGAATTGGTAACTCTCTAGGGTTTAATTCAGTTAGTGTTAGAGAGGGAGATTAACCACTGGTGAAATTAGTTTTAACTGAAAGGAGAGGGCTTTTACCATGTTTATTGGTCGGTCAATAAGAAACATTTGATGTATATACTTCATGCTTCATGCATGGAATGGGAATATTGTCTCCAGACTACTTCATAGGGGAGTTCTTACAGCCTCATTAATGGTAAGTTAAAAGAAGTGTTACAAAATAAGGTATCTTAATGGTGGGGAGGAATATTCACCCTTGCTATAATATAAGATGTCAAATTTGAAGGCTTTCAGTTTACAAAAAAAAGAATATTATATAATATAAATCATATTTATATGTTTTCATTAAACTGGTGATTGGATGATAAGTATTGCATCAAGGGTAGAACATTTAAATAAAATGATTTAGAGCAATTGTATTATTGATAAGCTGCAAGAATGCAAATATGGAAATGTTACCCATAGCAACCAATAAGATTCTAGCTCTCAGTCTCCTTTTACATACTAAAGAGGTTCAGCTTTAATGGGTTTCTATGGGCAACAGCTTCACTTTTTCATTTCCATAGCTTAGTAAATCAAGCCCCCAGATATCCCATAATGCATGCCCTATGGGGACATATTACATATTTAAAATACTGTTCTTTTTTGTGACTGTGCTGTCTGTGTGTTTGCATTTACTAACAAGTTTAAAAAACAATTTACAGTCAAACTAAAAAACAAAGCAAAATACTGATTATTGACACTGAGTGTGTTTCATGTCCCTAATGTCCTAGTAAAGGATAAAAACATTCTGTTACAATAGACAGATACTGAAAAAGAAATGGCTAAACATACAATAAGACACTGCAGCTATCATAGAATGAGATGTTCAGAAAGCCGCGTGACATGGTTTTAAAATCCAAATGAACATGATACAAGATTCGGCTTTAGATCTGTCAAGAATCCAAGAATAACTTAGCCTCTAGTTTGTGTGATAGGTTAGAATTGATTTGCTTCACAAGTACTAGGAAATAAAATGAAGTCTTGATGATAAGGGAAATGCAGAGGAAAAAACATGAATATTTTATGTTTCATTGTTTTTCACCTATTTTTATGTCACAAATATTTGCCGGCAAGCATCATGCATACTATAAAAACAATTTCTAAAAAATGGACACATGAGTATATTTTAAAAAGATTGTATGGCAAATAAGATTGTAACAAGCAGTAAGCTTGTGTAATAATAGTTTAATCTGAAGTATTCTGACAGCTGGCTGGGTTGATGAGAGTTGTTACCAAGGAGCTTTGGATGTCTGCTGAGAACATCCACAGCATGCTGATTTATAGCAGCAGTATTGAACTGCATAATGTCAGCAGTGCTCACTAAAGTAATAATAAACAGGAATGATATGCTTTCTTTTTCTGTATGAATTGGTCAGCCTATGCATGGGAAGCACTAACCCAATGGGGAATAATAAGGTGGTTATCATGGTAGCTGTTACTGCAACTGAACAATTTCTACTGGCAAGGTTTGTGTAAAAAGAAATCAGTTGTATAGTCTTTTTTTTTTAAGAAGAGATTTTTGTGTTGAATTTGGTTAGCAGCCATTACCGGAATTTTTGTGGTGTTGGATTTATAGCAAATTCCACCATAAGATTAACAGATTGCTGTCAAGCTTTTTCAAAACCCACATAAAATACTGTCTTGGCTTCTAGGCTTCAAGGACCACTGCAGCTTGTTGATTGTACTGAATGTGTGTGATACGCTTGGGTTATGGTTAAATCGTCAAATCATAATAGCACAGAACTGCAGATAAAACATTGATTGTGAATGGTGATACAATGTTTGTCTACTTTTTACTTTTATACATTAACAATAAAAAGGTTGTTACAAACGGGTGAACTAAAACAGATGATAAATGAAGTGATATTGTATTCCAAGGTTTAATCATACATTTTAAGACATTGCTATTTGTTATATTATTAATAAAACAGATTGAACCACTTATGCATCTGTTTATACATATGCCATCTTTTTATTTCTTTTGACTTGAAATGTTCTAAACATTATAAAATACATCTTATACCTTTGCATATACATAATAATGATATTAGAAATCATTTCTTTGACTTTGCAGCTACGGCTTACTTTTGTACATAGTGCTTCATTGTCACCTCTTGACTGATGATTTTAAAAAAAGCGATTATCCACAAGCTATTAAGCACAAGACTGCAGGCTAAGTGCTGTTTAAATTACAGTAGATTGGAGGAGTGTATAAGCTTCCAAGATAACAAAAATAACTTCTACTCCTCCTAGTAATGTGGGGAATGATTAAAGAAAATGCTATGGTTTGTCCTGAGGCCATGGGAAAATAAAGCACAGGGTTGGATGAAAATGGGATTTGGCACCACACACCTACACATTATTTTAATTATTGTATTTTAAAAGGTCAGCTTTTAGCATGATTTAAAATACACAAAGAAATAATCTGCTATGCTAAACATGTATTTAGTTTTCTTCTGCAATGAATTAGCTTCCATCATTTAATGAAAAATTAAATCTGATATTATTTATGTAACAAGCATAATTACCTGTCCATATATTCTGTTACCAAGGTCCAAGTTGCAGAGTTCTATATAGCACAGTGAATTATTTATCACTGTGTTTGTTGCATTCGGACTGGGGTTGCATTTGATAATTGCACATGCTCACGAATCTCTAACAGAAGGACAGCTTTCATTTTGTATTTTAATGTTTATGCTTAGTTTTTAGAGTTGAGCAGGTCCAAATCTCAGAGATCTGAACTCTCCAGAACATTGTGATCCGAGACGGCTCGGGTGTACCCACCAGGTCCAAAACTAGACTAAACGGCCTAAATCATTGTTGGATTCTCGCAGGTTTCAGATGACTGGCTGTAGGTAAGGTGACTGTCTGAAGGTACAGTGTGTTGTAAGCTGGCTACAAGGCAAGGAAGTATCACATCACTTCCTAAAATAATTCAAAGAATAATTCACAGAAAAAGTACATGTGCATTGACTGCTGCTGTACTAAATCTTAGAAACATAGAAACATAGAAAGTGACAGCAGATAAGAGCCACATGGCCCATCCAGTCTGCCCCATTGTGTATTTAAAACTATACCAACCCAAATTTANTCNCTATTTTNTTTGAGACTCAGAATACCCTTATATTTATCCCAAGCATGCTTAAACTGTTCTTTAGTATTAGCCTCCACTTCTGATGGGAGGCTATTCCACTTATCCACTACCTTATATTGATATTGATTTCTATATGGTATGTAATAGAAAGATAAAATTATAAACACTATATAAATGTGCAAAATGTTCAAATTGTTGTTAGGGCTAACAATCTGAAACTTTGCCTATAATAATAGATAGTTGACATTTATCCTTAACTGATTGTATGAACGGATGTGTGGTATATAATATTACACATGAAAAAAGTAATCTGTTTGTGCATACAAAGTGCCCACCCCCAGGGGGGCAATTGCCAAGAAGATAAAGGATGTCACCAAATAACAGACAAGTAAGCAAAAAGATGATTAATTTTACATTGAAACTTCTACTTTAATTTTACTTGTTGTAATTAAAAGAATAAGGATTTTGACTGTCTGTGCTAGAAAAATATATTTGCTGCAGTGGCAGTAGTTGTTGATAGAATGTGGCAACACAAATGCTTTATTTAAATGTTTACCAATCTTTTATACTTGGCAACCCAGTAAAACATTTGCAAGTGAAATGATCAAATCAACAAGAGAGATCAATAAAAGCAGCTGCTTCCTAGAGATATGTTAATATGAAAATATGCACCGTGATTTAACTATGTAGTGTAGTTATTGAAAATACCATTATACAATCAGAATTGAAGCATGTACTTTTACAAAATCCCATCTGCTTGTATTTGCTAAAGGGTGGTTGAGTTGGTGAATTATTTACAAATTTTCAGCATGGTAAGCAGATTTCCTCTGGCTATTCCTAGCAGGGTATCAATTTGCTTGTTTATAGGGAAGGTACTTGAAATTATGGAGCTGTTTAGCATGATGAGCTTTAACTATCTTAATAACTAAATTCAGTAGCTTGTAGAGCAGATTTATTAATCGCAAAAGGGGAGAGTTTAAATGTTTACATTCACTTTCATTTTCTGACCATGGAACAGATCCAGATTTAGGAACTGTCAATCTTTTCTGCGTGCTGAAATTGTCCCCATTCCACAAATGCATCTGAGTAACTGATGACTTTCAGCAAAGATTTGGGTCCTCAAGTTCCAATCTTTAGCCAGTTCCATATTATTATGTATAAATAGCAATACTACAGAGTGGTGCTGGAAGGGAGGGGTATTGAAAGTGGTAATAACTGCTTCCATAGGGCATTGGCACACATGACCAGGTACATGGGTGTAACAGACATCAAAGAAAATTCAGAACTGTCAATCTCTGTTTTAATGATTCACTGAAGACACTGTGATAGTGATTACAGGCATCATATACAGATTGGAAAGATCTCAGTGTAAATAATTTAAGAAAATTAGCAATATCTCATGAGAAAAATCATTGTGAGGAATATTAATATTGCTGGAAATAAAAAAAAAACATTTCCTTGTAGATACAGGGGCGATACTAGGTTCTTTATAGATAAATGGTAGAAATGACATATGGTTAATGGCAACTGTAGCTCCCATTATGGTAAATCTTAAGGAAGGTGTGAAAAATACCACAATACCCATTGAAGCAGGAGGTAGAATTAGTTTATCCTGTCATTGAACAGTTTTTACAACAAGGAAATGCTGACATGTACCTCAAGTAAAGACAATAGTCCTATCTTCCCAGTGAAAAAAAGGGGAGGGAAGGGTTAACAGCTTGTACAAGATTTAAGAGGTATTAACAAAGCTGTTGAAAGTCAGTCCTCTGTAGGGCCAAATCAAATCAGCAGTAATATTAATGCAGATTCCTGTTACCGCTACTCATTTCAATGTAAGGGACGTATTCTCTGCTTTTTTTCTATACTTCTTCACGTTGACTTTCAGTATTTGTTTGCATTTACATTCAAAGGACTTGGTATACTTGAATTCAGTTACCCCAGGGTCATTTACCCATTTTCTCACAGGCTTTGCATGACTGCTTACAACCTTTCTAGCCCAGTAAGGGGTCAGTCGTTATCCAGTATTTAGTTAACTTATTGCTACTCCTCTTTTAAAACATTAGTAAATGACACTAAAGAACTGTTAATCAATCTCTCCCAAAAAGTATCCAAAAAAAAGCTACAGTCATGCCAGACTAAGGTTAAATACTTAGGACATTGCCTTACCCATCTGATCAAGGACAGAATTAAGGCCATACAATCCATGACACTACTGCAGGATCAAAAGTAGACATTCATAGGTGCATTCATAGGTGCATGCAGATATTGTAGAAATTGGATACCGTGATTTGCCATGAAGATTTGTGTTCCCCACAGGAAAGTCTATATAGAAGGCAAAAGGGTGTAACCAAGAGCCCGAAGGGCTCTGGAAATATAGACAAGGTATACCTCCCTGATCTTGCTGAAGCAGCACATTTGTCTCATTTGGTATGTGTAGGTATGTGTAGACTGGCAAGATGTTGTTAAGTCAATTCTCATATTCTGCCTACAGAAGGTCATGTCCAGGAAATACAAATTGATTTCATACAACTGCCGCACTGTAGGAATTTGAAGTATTAGTGTGTGTTGATTTGTTTTACCATTGAGAAGAAGCTTATACAGTAGCATCTAATACTGCTGCATTTTCAGAAATTACTCCAGGAGTTTGTTTGTATGGTATTCTTAAGATTATTGAAAGTGATCAAGGAACTCACTTTACTGGAGAGCATGTGCCAACTGATTACAATTACAAGTAAATAACATACCCCATATCATCCACAGGCCAGTGAAAAAGTTGAAAGGTTTAATGGCACTATAAAGAACAAGCTCAGTAATGTGATGACTAAAACAGGTTAAGTCTGGACAGAAGCATTACCCTTAGTTCTCCATAGCATATGTACCACACCAAGAGCTCCCCTTAACTTATTCCCTTTTAAGATTCTGTTTGGATGACAACCTCATATAATGGTAGATCCCCAGGAACATTTGAAATGCAATAGTGAAGTGACAATTATGTACCTTATACAGATGAGTAAGTAACTCAAGAAACAACAAAAAGCTATTGAGATATGCTGGATATGCCACAACATGGTCTATCCCACTGACTAGCACCACATCCATGCAGGTCGCTGAGAGGGGTACTTTGGTTCATTCTTCCCACTGTAAGAGAGTTAGTTGTCAGCTCAGAGGAGGTCCAAGATGAGGAAGATATCACTCAGAACAGCTCTATTTTTAAGTATCCACTCTTTGGAGATCTGTTTGATGAGAATTAAAATCAGGCAGTATTTGTGATCATTTCAAGTGTAGTGGTTTTGGAAATTTGGTGCAGCATGAGTATAACACTTACCGGTGCGGAGGTCCGGCTGGGCAAGGAGCAGCTGCGAGGAGGAAAGGTCCGGCGGCTTCTCCCCGGCAGAGGAGGAGGGAGGTAGACCTCAGTGTTGATAGACAACCTTACCAGCATATATGATAAGTCATTTTGTTACACAGGATTGGAAATGCGGCTGTATAATAAAGAGTTAGTCCAGCACAGAGTGGTTTTGAATTATTTAATTGGTGTAACTGGAGGTTAATGTGTCACACTATCTACACATATTATCACTGATAATACTGAAGATCCAAACAAGATTACTGACCATAAGATGGAAGAAATTTGACAGTTGAAATGGGAATTTTGTAGGTCACATAATGTTTTCTTGTCCACAGTGGGAGAGGAAATAGCAGGTTGAGTCCCACTGGCGAACCCAGTTAACTAGTTCTTAGGTTTAGGTGATTGGGCAAAATCAATGGCAACTGCTGTATTAAAACTCCTTGTCCTGGTAATTACTGTCATTCTGATCATTCTGTTGGGTTAAAAAGAAGGCTATTTTAAATGTACATGATGGAAATGGAAGAACTGAAACCTGGTGAATTATCTTATGATACAAAGAGTGACATCACCAATCAACCATCGAGATGAAAAGGCTACCTGGTCTGCTGGACCAATGGCAAAGACTGGATATAAATGCATCATCTCTTTTGTCTGCAAGTGTATAAAATAATATGACCTTATCTGCTAATCCTGGGCCATGATTCCTGTTGCTGCAGGAACTCGTTACATGGCATAACATTGACAACAAGTCAGTCGCTGAGTTGTGTCCATGATCAGAGACCAGAAACTACCAAATGTTGGCATCCAGGCAAAGTACTGCAGCTACTGGAGTATCCCAGCAAACTGACTATGATGCCCAGTGGATCCCTATTGGTGAGAAAATATTGCAGATGTAGTCTAGACCAGTGGTAACTTCTTTACAAGACTTAAGAAGAGCTTTATGTACAGAGTCTGTCTTGCAAGCTCCTGAAATAATTTGTGTGGCAGGCCCTATGGTAAAGCTAGGGTTGGATGAAGAGGGTGGGGTGGACAACCTCTGGAAGATGGTGGAGGTCTGTGTACCTGGACGGATGGCACAGCTAGAGGTGGGCAAGGTGGAAAGCTCACCTGAAAATTTGTTCTCCAGAAAAATGAATAAATATAAGTGTTTTTTTTAAAGACAGAGGGTCAATGCTCTTGACAGCAGAATAGCTGTGCAAGTGATAGCCCGGGGTCTGGATTGTGATAGGGACTACTGTAGCACTTGAATTATGTGTTTGGTCTATGCTGTGACACTTGGGTTTGTACACACGTACGCAAGTATACACACACCAAATACATTTACTATATCTTGTATACTTATGTCTGACTTATGTAGAATTAAAAAAATAATATATGGTTGAAGATGTTTAGACTAAAATTAGAAGCAATGAAAAGGATGTTATATGAATATTGTACAGTTGTATGGGACAGAGGGGTGAAAAAAACCTTTAGGGACAGTATATNAATAAACGTAGCATACGCTATTAAAACTATATTAACAAGAGAAGATAACAGACATTTATTTAATAGCATTTCAATGAACGGTTATTAAGCTTATATAAACATTACCTATTTTTGAGAGGTTGTCTTACAAATGTTTGATTGGGGAGGAAGACTTGGCAACCAATTTGCAGCCAGAATGTGTTGATGTGTTAATCCCTTATGGGTCACTTACTTAAACTGGCATAATATTAGCCGTATACATTAAAAAGATCAAGATTTTCTTGTCTGCACATTTTAAAGGCAATAATAACTGCACCTGCACTTGGATGAGTGAAGTTGATTAGCATCTTCTCACAAGAAAGATAGTCAGTAAAAGCAAATCCCTGAGTAGATGTTGTGCTAATCAACCTGCAAAACTACATATCCCAGGAGTCTTCACTATTATAGAAAAAGGTAAAGATAACTGTCAGTGACAGGAAAGTGAAGGCTATAGCTAACTAAGTGACAGAGAAACCAAATGAAAAGAAAAAGAAAAGACAGCTTATAGTACACATGCACAAGAACATACCACATTTTGGGGATGGTGTATAAGGCTACATTTTGGTATAGAGCAGGCTTGTCCAACCTGCGGCCCTCCAGGTGTTGCAAAACTACAAGTCCCAGCATGCTTTGTCAGGAATAAACTGCCTAAGCAGTTAAAGTATGATGGGAATTGTAGTTTTGCAACACCTGGAGGGCCGCAGGTTGGACAAGCCTGGTATAGAGTGAACTGCAGCAAAAGTGTAAAATAGAGGGAACCAGCAAATATTCATGCAGTTGTTAAAGCTGGTTACATATAAAACTGGCAGACTGAGATTTTAAGGGAGATATGCCTTAAGGACTACACAATTGTTTCACACTGCTGAAGGGTGTTCTATTAAAGAACTGGGTTATTATTTAATTTCCAAGTGTATATTGTTTAGAAATGTACACATTTTATGTACCTTAGTTGTCAGAAACACTACATGAAGTAAAGTGCGCATGCACATTCTACTAGCATTTTCCGAAAAATCCAAGAGAGAGTAGTCTTTCCCCCAAATATGTGAAGGACTCTGCATAATGTGTTTTACCGTACACTTAACTAAGCAATTCCAGCATTCGATCCACTCTGGCTACGCTTAAATCTGGTTCCAGTCTTAAAAGTTTGCTGATGGCCATTTGTACCTTAACTAACTAGGTACAATTAATTAAAAATCTTAATCGAATGAATGGTGATTAAAATATACCACATTCAAAATGCATGTCTCCATTTAATTTGCAACTGCAGTCTGTTTATATTGAGAATATATGTATTTATATGGGGTGAGTGTACAGGGTGGGGGAGAGTTGCTACAGATTAGAGGCATATGTTGCAGGTAAATATAATTGGATGTGACCAGGGTGACAAAATATTTTATCCACNTGTACATTTTACATTCAAACGTCTTCTTGAAGCATAGCACATATTATGATTCCCAGCCCTCACCCCTGTAACTGCATGCTTACATGTTACTTTTGAGATTACTTGCTTTTATTGCCCTCATTTGGAAAGTCTTTAAGTGAATAATGCATGTGCTGTGTCCTCTTTATTCATGTACGTTAGAGATTTGTGTCATTACACACTCTCCATAACCTTACTGACCTCTTTCTCTCACTAATTGTGAACAAGGTTTATCACTCCTCTCTGGACATTATTTCTCTACATTTAAATGAGCTTAGGCTATTTCCAATGTCCAAAGAGCAGTGATCAATCTTTCCACACCCCACTTCACATAAGTAAAGTTAAAGGTCTATTCCACTGTAGTGATCGATCTTGTCTTCTGTCAGCTACAGCAGAAGATCAGATGATTTAGAACACATTCACATCTAACCAGTTTTATTATCCTTTTCATACATTGAATAATGCATGAAAAGCACATAAAAACATGTAAGAATCAATGGTATCATCCATCTCACTGCATTCTAAAATGCTCAATGCCCTATTGCTCATGCACTAACACCCACTCAAAGTGATTCAGATTTTACAGGTAAAAGCGCAGACAAAAAATATATTGATAAAACAACAATGTTTTTTTGTATATTTTAAAATTGTTTACAGTTTATGTATGTGTCCATGTTCATGTTAAAACTAGGGTTCATTGAGAGCACAAAGCACCTCTTTCTCTCTGTCCATAAGTGAATACTCTGAAGTGCTTAAAATACAACATTAAGTGGCTTAATGCATCCATTGCAGAATGAATAAGATGGAGCCATCTATTTTATCTGCAGTGGGAGACATAAAAAAAGATAAACTGCAGAAAATGACTTGCTGAACCTAATACTTAATCTGAAAATACTACAGTTGCATGTTTAAAATGTTATTGCTATATAATATTTTCAACTATTACTTTTTTTACTTTAATTAATATATGTTTACTCATACGTACATTGCATATTATTTGCATATTATTCAAATGCATAAAACATAATTAAACAGATTTTTACTATTTATACCATTTATATTACTCTTTGGCATTTAAAATATAAATTTACAAATAACTATAGTAAATACATCTTGTACTAGCCACTTGACATCACTGACATAAAAAAATGTGTACTGTATGTGACATAAAATAATTGCGTAGACCTTTTTCAACATTGACCTTTATTGGAAACTCAAAGTAGCAAACAACATGTAATACCCAATCAAAGAGTGTATTTAGCAATAGATAAATAAATATTTAAAAAATGAAATATTTAAATCATGTCAAATCCCAGTTAATTAACCTGGAAACAAAATGTATTCAGTCTTCTTACTTGCTTCAATGAGCACTCAATTAGAGAAAACGCTGAAGACGTTAATTTATGCAGAAACCACTCGTTTATGAATAAAATTGACAATCAATAGTATGCATCATGAATAATATGGCAGCATATACTTCCTTTGTACCAATTTGTTCTCTTAGAAATGATAGAGCAGCATACATTAAAGAAAAATCTAATATGCATAGGCTAATGTAAGCATTTTCATCTTATCAAGTATATAATATATATATTATTTCTTTCAATGCTTTATCCTGTGTAGGCATACATTTGCAAATCATGTGCATACACATAGTGTATATACACACATACATGTATTTGTACAATAATACAATATTTCAAAATGTGTTTTTGATCCTACTAAGTCAGAATGCTAATTGGGTTTGACATGTGCATGGATATAAAATGCATCATGCCATTCAACTTACCAGCAGGGAAACTGATTACTAATTATATGCGATTCCTGCATAGTGACAGAATACGAAGATGGAAACGTTGCATATTTCAGCCAGCAATATTATCGAGGTTGTTTAAACTACTGACTACGTGTTCTGAAACCAACAGAGGTAATTGGTATGCATGTACAATCTCTCAGGCACAGCACATCACTTATTTATAGACTCTTTGATGTAACTGAAGAAAAAATGTTAAAGCAAGGTTCAAAAAGAAATTTACACTTGCCATTAAAACATAATGGGAAGTACAAATTATTATTTTAAGTAACTGTTTTCAAGTATATAACACTTCTTTATATTCTGTTGGCATAGTCAATGTGAACAGTTTGATTAAATATTTGTATTGAAGGAAAAGGGCTATAAGCTTAAAAAAAATGAAAAAAAAAATTAAGTGAACCTCAGTTTGCGTTAAAGAACTAAGGACCATATTCAAAGCAGTGCATCCGCCTTCCGGCCTATTTGCCAATCTGCCCATACGGTACCCAGATCAGCAATTAAGGCAAAGCCCACATCCATGTCCGTAAGCATCTGTCATATTTAAATGAGAAAAGTGGTGTTCCTCACCCCTTTTCTCATTTGAATATAAGGTTTTTTGCTGGGAATAGCCCTGCTAATTGGTGTGTAATATACAACATGTCCTGACGTGGTTTAAGTTGCATGTAGCAGCTACAATGTAAAAAAAAAATATTGAAAAAATATGTTACTTTTTATTGTGTGTGGTTTTTTGTTTTTTTTTTTACACCAACAAACCATTCATAAAAGCCGCAACATTTGCAGAGGCTCTGGCTGCTTCTCTAGCAATTTGTGTGCAGGGATGAGGGGCATATCGCATGCATATCGGGCGCACCCATTGTAATCTTTGAATCGGGCCCTATAAATTATTAGAACCTAGATTTTTATTTGTATTGCCATTATTTTATTAGTGAGATGTAAATCTAAAAATGTAACTATATATTTTATCAAAAGACCTTACCTAATATACAGTATATGACTTGAGATCTTAAGGTAACATGCTTTTCAGGTGTCATTACTTTTTCAAAACATCAGTTTATTGTTTTCCTTGCATTATCATATGGACTTAAATGTAGAAAATGCAGTGATAGGAAGCGTTTCTCCAGCTTTTAGACTAGATAAAGATTTAAACTCATTTAAATATGACAAATTCGTAAGCATACAGAGGTGGCATTCGTGTGCGCATCTGTCTGCTCATTAGCTGATCTGCGCATGCTGTTAGTGAAAACCAGGCTCATGTGCCGACGTCAGGTCCTTAGTGTGTGGAGATTGTGTAGATTGAAGTAATTCCTGTCTATTTGTGGGCACTAATCTGAAGGTCGTTACATGCTGGGATGATGCACTGGATTCAACCATGTTAACTTCAGGATCCTGTAAATTCAGAATTTTATACAGTAATAAAAAAAAGATCAATGGTATTTAATAGACAGTTAAATAGGAAACGTGTCATAATCAATATGTGCATGTAAATAACTCTATTTGAGTTTTTAATATTTTTGTTGAGCTAATACATTCATGGTTTGTGGTGCCTGAATCAGCCAAAATCCAGTAAATCCGCCATGTAAAACTACCACGGGCCTTTTATTCAGGAAGTAAACTTAAACGATGACCTTTAAATGAAACGATGCCCTTTATTTTGTTAGAATTGAATCATCTTTCCTTTTATAGTGAGCTCACAGAGCAAATCCCGTGCTTCTTACCAAGGCTGCTCCCATCATGTGAGCAAAATGACCAGCTAAATATTTTTGACAAGTGGACTACTGAGCACAGCATGGAACAATACACAGAAATTACTGACAAGCGGGTGAATGCTGATAGTGATGCTATTAATAACAACAGCAGCAGCGAAACCACCAACTGTGACAAGAAATCTGATGGTCAGAGAACATGTAAAGCAAAACCACGGTGTGCCAAGAACAGATTTGCCTACCTGTCATGATGCAGAATTTTCATTCCGTGTCTAGCTTCATGGAATACGAATAAAAAATGGGTTGCATATCACATTCTGACATTGAAACAATATAATATACTTTATACTCTGTGTTCTCTGAAAAATATACTGCTAGATCTGAAAGTAGGGTATGATATTAATAAAACATTATACATAAAGAATAAGTGCACCACTGAGGTACAGTGGTATTTCTTTAAGACAAAATAGTGATACCACCGCACAGTTCAAGGTGAGTGTTTGTGATATTGTACAGTTAAACTATTGATAGTAAGTATTCCAACTAGTACTGCCAAAAATATCTTGATTTCAGTTAGAGTAGAGAAAAAGACACATACGCATGACCCCCATGTGTTACCAATAGAAACACATTAATTGATAAAAAAAATTGATTTTTATTTGGTATTAATTAAAAAAGCAAAATGTAAAACCAACATATGACATCATAAATTTAAAATCAAAGAAAATAGGGGCTTTCCATACTAGTATATGTGAGGGCTTACCATGTTTAGTTGAGTAAATGACTACCATTTCACCTCAAAAAAATAGGATAACACATTGACATAATACAGGACAGTGACTCAAGTATAAGCCGAGGGGGGCACTTTTAGCACAAAAAAATGTGCTGAAAAACTAGGCTTATACTCGAGTATATACAGTAAGCGAAATCCGTGTTCACACGTTCGCTATGGAGACTATACTATTAATCTAAGGCATATTGCTCACATTTATTTTCTCTCACTGCCATTTTTGAATTACATATTTCAACAGGAGCTGTGGCCATATAGTGAATATTGACTCAGGCTCTATGAGACACTTGTTAGGCTTTATAATGTCTACCATCTTGGTTTAACATGAATTTTCTTATAATCAGGAGTATTCTTTATCACACATATATACCATTCTGTTTTGGTGCCTAAAACTACTATTATGTAACAAATTCCAGTGGGAGAATTTATGAGGTCACTTACTCAACTACCAGTATATATCTAGATTGTATGGGCTAAGCACTCACATATACTCCAGTCCCTATTTTCTTTTATTTAAATCTATGTCCATTGTGTTATATGTTGTTTTTATATTTCACTTTTTTAATCAATACTAATTCCTTTTTCTAAAAAAAATACCAATCAATATAAAATAATAACAGTAAAAACGACTTGATGTGGTGCCTAAGGGATACATGTGAAGAAGCTTTCTAGTGTTCTTTTATCATGGAAAAAGAATATCAGTTTCGCTGACCATTTTATATTTTTACTTAACTACTGATGTATTTAACCTGCAAGTAGTTAACTGTAAACATGTGTGAAACAAAGGCACAGCTGCTACTAAAACAAAATAATCTCCAGCATTATTTATAGCTAAAGCCTTTCCTTCACTAAACCCTTGAGCAAGCTTTTAACAGCACACTGTACAGCAATCTCATTCACTCATATGTCAGCAAGCTGTGAAAAATAAATTAAAACAAAAAACACCTCATCTCCAATGAATCATTTCCAGTAATTTTCTGGCAGGTGGCCTGAAGTGACCTGCTATCGCTTTAGTGCTATTTTAACTGTTATCTATCCATATGATATTTAAGCATGTGTGTGTGTAAACTTGTCTAGAGCAATCAGGCATATAGGTATTTGTTAAAAAAAAAGCCTTTCCACGTAGAAGGTATTTTTAATGTAGCATCTACTATGTGGCCCCATTCTTCCCAGTGTGAGCGAAATATAATAGTGTTCTAGCATGTTTAATAGGACATTAACCTACACTTGTGGAGTTGTTAATTAATTCCGCTTTGACTGAAACATAATACATTTCATTAGTCAGGATTTTTGCTCTTTGTGTTAGAAAAATGTCTGTTCAATTTACNAGAGCGTTTGCAACTTGAATATATATTAAGCAATGTTTTAGCAATACCAACGTTANTAAGATACTGACTACTTGTAAAGGATTAGGACTAACATCCACACTCCACAGTGTTATTTTGTTGGTTATGCCTGTAATAGAATTCGCTATGAACGTCATTTAATCACCGTGGCTTTGGCCAGCGTTTATCCCCCTATTTCAGGTATTGCATCTTTAGATCTAACCCTCCTTCGCGCCGCTGACAGTTTTTCTGGTACTTTTGCCATTATAGGGTTTTCTATGTTGAATTTATCCCTAACTCTTGTAGTTTAATCAACTTTAGTTAGTTTGGGAAGTAAAACATGTAAATAGGGCAGGGTTGCTGACTACCCTGGAATCACTGGAAAACTCAGATTTTGCGCACCCAGGAATGCTGGCAAATCTCCCAGGACCTGGGCTGAGACATTGATTTTTAATGTAAATCGCTTCCTCAGCCCTGTTTGTTGGGCGGCACTTGATGACAACAAGCCCTGTCCATAGATAGTAAACAAAAGATTTACCTTTTGGGTGCAGTGCTTCGGCCCTGCTTCCACCCCCATGCTGACATTATTTTGGTTTCTCCAGGAGGGATAAACCAAAAGTCGGCAACTCTGAAATAGAGACCCTGGATCTGAGAACCAATTTTTCCCAATTTTCTGTTCGTTCAAAACAGATCATATCTGCTTTTTAATTGCTCAAGTGTGAAGACNGCATTAACTCAAAACATTCCTATGTAGACTTAACCAAAATGATACTTCCTTCACCTTCTAGCAGAGGGTCTTGGACTTTTTATTACAAGGTAGGGGCTGATCCAGAGTTCCTAGACCACTTTGTTTTAAGTGCAAAATAGTAGGTGCATGTTGCATTTGGAGGGATGTAAATTAACTTACCATAACTAAAATACTTTACTTTGCTTTTCTACATAAAATTTACATATTGCATATCTTTATGATTACAGTAATTAGAAAATTAGAGTTGAGCTAGGAAACTTAACCTGGGAGCTTTAATAATGATTTCACAGGTCAATTTGTCTCCCTTTACAGTTCGCAGTTTCACAGAGTTTGCTGAATAAACATTTTACAATGTAGATTAATCATTGTTGAAGCAATGATAGATTATGGGGCCTTTTTTATTTGTCTTTTTATTATGATGACAACCTTAGCGCCTAATTCATGATATTATTCATGAAACATATTCAATTAAAAATAAGTTATCCCGACGATGGAGTCAGATTATTTTCATTTTTCATATCTGACTGGACCGCCTTCTGTTATTGAGTCTTCATCATGACTGACTTTTTATTTTGGTCCTATTCTGTTTGACTAAACTTACAATCATGTTTTAACTAACCTGACTATTGTTGTTTATACCTTTGCCCATTCTCTACTGTATTTATCTTTCATTTTTCTTCTACTAATTTCCAGTATTAATGTTTTCAGGGTAGTTTTTTTCATGACTGGATTTTGAATAATTAGAAAAGAGTACTGTATGTAAATGAACAAGCTCAAATGAAAAACATAAACATCAATACTTTACTAAAAAGACATGTTTAAGATATTTTCTCTATTCACTGTTGCACCTATAACTAATTTTTGAAAAATTAAATGAATTCACTCAGTACTGTATTTGACACCTTTCTGATGCTTTTAATAAAAGTCGCTGCTAATAATAAAACACTACTTTTTTTTACTATCAAAATATATCTTAGTTCAGAGGGGTGAATCTGTCCTTAAGCACAAATAAAATATGCGACACCTACAGATGTTCCTCTTCTTTCCTTGGCAATGGAGTATAGGTATAGGTAGATGAGGATGAGGTTTACTCTCCTCTATATATAATATATTATTGGACTGAATTTAGACTGTGAACTTTGCACTGTTTTACACACCCTATGTATGGAAAATGTTTGCATGTTAAATTTATGGAACTGGGTCCGCAAAAGAACAATGCGGGCTGGCTTCCGACCTTACATACTATCCAGGTTTCTGCACTGCCATGCTTTTAAGCAATCAGTAAAGATACCTTAATGTAGGGTTCTCCATGCAGATTCCTCCACTAATAGTGGGATTGGTCTTCCCAGTCCATAGAACAATCTGCATAATGCGGTTTCCGCATTAATAAATGACTCCTATAAATTATTATTATTGTAGTAGTATTAGTAATAATAATAATAATAGTAATGATAAATCAATCTGTAGTCATTAGGTTTAACAAAGAACACAACATGTCTATATTTTTTGCACAATCAAACATGACCTTTTAAATACATCATGATTAATGTCAAAATAATTTCTAGCATTTATAAATTAAAGCCTATGTGAAACGTAAGGCAGAAGTCGCTATTTTTGTGTGGTGGTTTTCATGTGTTTTTAATCTTCNGCTTTAAAGAGCTGTAATTCATTCCATGAAAGGATTTCTGATAAGAGCCTTCCTGGAAAATCAGAATCTTGCTAGATCCATACCCAGAACTGTGAACATTTGGAGGGTTTAGTTTCCGAAACATTTCCTCTTGTGGTCAGATTCAAGTGAAGGCTGTTGACTGTGATATATGATCTTACTACATGTGCTGAACATCCAGCAGCTCTCATTTACAGGGCTGAGCAATCACCTTGACCAGAAAGATTACAGAAACAAGCTGTTCCTCTACAGAACATTATGTATACAATGCAATATCTGTATTGTATTGCTTGTAGAAATAGACAATATTTTGAAGAAAAAAGCTCTCAAAATGAGTTTAATAAAATACCATATCTATGTATCTAAACCCTCTATGTACTTTCTTAACATAGTCCTTTCTTAGAAATGTCATAGAAAAATGTCATTCACAGCGGTTACACAATGACGCACTTGCTCTGCTCTGTTCTGTGCTTCAGTCAGACCATGTACATAAATCAGGCCCTTACAGAATTGTTTTGGGATGATAGGGTGGCATGTTCTCCCTCTGCAAAGATACTGTTATGTTTATCGAAGGAATATAATTGGGGCAACAGTGATTATCAAGATGAAATCTAGACTTATATAGAGGTATACAAGGCAGAACATGCACCTGTTCTATCCAAACTACTGTAAGGATGTGGGGAGGCAACTCCTTTTGCCTGTACAGAATTACAAGCATTACAACTTAAGATTTTTATANGTAAAAAATATATAAAAAATCTGTTGAAATGATGGAGTCACTCACCAGACTTTTAGTAAATTGGCCAGAGTGTATTTATATTCATACACAGATCATGTAGATCAAAGAAATCACCAACATTTCAACTGCTGCAATGCAGTTTCCATCAGGTGCAAACAGATCTAGACAAACAGACTCCACCAATGAGTGCATTTCAGTAATCAATTCCAGAGAGCAATAGCGCATTAATAACTTATTATATATATTAACCTGTACATTATAAAGTCACTGACCAAGTTTGAGGGAAAACTAATGTATAACTATCATTAATATTTTACCTTCCAATAGAAGTTACCCACCTTTTTCTCTCAGTTGACAATGCAGTAATAACCCATACTAATCAACATTTTGCCTTGGTGTTATTCTTGACTTTAAACTGTCATTCACACCCTACATACAATTTAAAAACAATTCCAGAGTACACACATAACTCACACTAGACACTGCAGAAACTTTCATAAGTGCAGTAATCATCACATACATTGATTATTTAATCCATGCTATCCATATAGCTTAATACATGCTCCTATTCGCATTTATAGGAACTGGCCACCTACCCTCCAGAACAACCTTCCTCATCTATTAAAACTAATGTCTACTCTCCAATTTTTCAAGAGAGTAAATTAGTCAGAAGTCTGGAGTCTTAGAGAAAAACATGTCAAGAGTGTCTTAGAGGAGAAGCAGCATTTGGGTGAGCGGGGACAGACTTTTTGAAAATTATAAAAATTATAAATATTGTATTTACCCTTCACATTTGACAGCTCCCATAGATCATATTGCACTTCAATAATTATGAACATATCACTTTAAGTGAAACATTCTCTGATTTTAGTCAGCTTCTCTCACAAATGTGGTTTTGTCAAAGATTTAATCACTTTAATCATTTGCAGAAATACTGGACAGTCAGATTTGCTTCAAATATGAGGGAAGTAGATTTGAACAGCTTCCTAGAATATGGGAGCTGTCACCTACCCCAATTGAAATGGGAAACATCCCGTATTCCTAATTTGATCAGTTGAAATGCAATTTCTCAAATATAGAGATCTATGAACAAATGGGAGAAAGTTTTAAAGAAAAATATATCTGGAATTGTCCTTTTGCTACCACTTTTAATTGTGCCAAAAATATCTTTGTTAAGCAGAGACGTGCAAGTCTCACAATAAATGGGCAAAAACCCTGGGAATGTAAAGATAAAAAGAGAAAGTCTTGCAAAATAATAGGGACTTTATGAATGACAGGGTTTATACCTGGCGCTTGAAGGGCAGATCAATTCCCNGATCAGAACAGGTACCATCTGATTTGGAGTGCATTAACTCAAGAAACTCTAATGTTATCTCTAATACACAAATTGGGCTTTCCACTATCCCGATGAGTCTAAGTGTTTCTCAGACTGCTACTTCTGCATCTTCCTTTACCCCCCCCACCTTCTTCCTCTTTTTTAGAAAAAGGTATAGGAAGACCCCCTGGTTATATGGAAACAAGACACGGAGGGGAAGGAAGGNGCCAAAGGCTTCCAACAACCAACAGCAGACGATTCAGGGGAGTGCACAGGGAGAGACAAGGATTTTGAATGAAGGCAATGAATTGCAGGTAATAGACCTTTCTAACCATGAATTATCAGAATCGCATTTATCTGTATTACAGATGGGGTTATCCTTTTCCCCGACCAGCAAGTTCGATCGTTTTGCATGGGATAAGGACCTGCATTTATTTCTGCGTAAATTAGCTCTGAGAAAAATTTATGATAAAACAGAAGAAGAGGGAACTATAAGTCAGGGTGATTTTGATGGGGATGATTTAAACGCTGTTGCTATATTGGAAGAACTGGCCAATGAATCTAACACAGACCTGACAGATAATGTCCCTCAGTTAAAATTTAAATCTACCNTTTTCCCTGATATCTCTAAATTTCCTGCGCTAGAAGTCTATCGACGCTTAGTGACCAAGGATCTAGATGACCTGGTCCATAACACGACTAAGTTTCAGGCTAACTTGACTATGAATGAACAACAAGCTTTAAGGGATATGAGCAATTGGTCCGACGTACTGATAAACCCATCTGATAAAGGTGGCAATGTCGTAATCTGGCCTATTGAAATGTATAGGACAGANGCTAGGAGACAACTGTACGATGAGACTGCTAGATGCTATATAAAACTGTTTGGGAATCCTACGGAACAGTTCAGTAGGGAATACTCCTTGATTATACAAAGAGCTAGAAATGGGGATATCATAACAGCCAAAATTGCTAAGTTTTTAACTATTGAGTCCCCTAAGGTGACTTGTTTTTACCTCCTGCCTAAGGTTCACAAATGTATGACCACACTGCCAGGTCACCCTATTGTATCTGATAATTGTTCATTGACGGAGAATGTGAGCCAATAAGTGGATCGAGCTCTATGGCCATTTGTATACTCACTGTCGTCGTATATCAGAGATACGATGNATTTATTGGCAAAGCTCAACGATATCAACATCAACAAAGGTATTTTCTAGTGACACTAGATGTTGAAGCTCTATATACGAGCATAAAGCATAGTGAGGGCTTAAAGGCAGTGAGATATTTTCTAGGGNTGAGACCGAGCACACCCCAAGATGAGTTTATTATGCAATTATTGAATTTACTAGAAATTACTTTATCTTCGATTGGGAATTTTTCCTTCAAATTAAGGGGACAGCGATGGGCACAGCTTGTGCCCCAACATTCGCCAACATTTATCTGGGGTGGTGGGAGCAGAATGTCGTCTTTGTGGACGAGCGTGAGAGATACACACAGCATGTGTCTCTCTGGCTCAGATACATAGACGACATCCTGCTCCTATGGCAGGGGGATGCCCCTACTCTGGAAAATTTTATTAAGGATCTAAACTCTAATGATCTGGGATTAAAACTTACCCTTAATTACAGTACTTCATCTGTAGAATTCTTGGACATTACCATTGGGGTAGACAAAGACGGCAATTTAACATCAGATCTGTACCGTAAACCAACACAACTAATAGCGTGCTACATTTTAACATTTCACACCATTTTAATGTTATCCACAATGTTCCAAAGGGTGAATACTTATGGGTAAGGCGTAATTGTTCCTCTTTCGAACAATTCAAAGCTCGNGCTGCAGAATTAAAATCCAGGTTGCTAATGCGAGGATACCCCAAAAAAGCCTTACCAAGGGGATATCAGAATGCTATTGCTACAACCCGTGATTCCC
>JABWIB010003068.1:12476-32012 GCA_016617825.1 Platyplectrum ornatum | reverse complement strand
TGGTGTAGGCTGTGCGCAGTGTCGTAGAGGCAGGTAATGTCCTATGGACAAGTACCTGCTTCAATAAGTAAAAAAAAATAAAAAAAAGATAAAAAATACTAAAAAATGTGTTTAAAAAGTTGATTAAAGCTCTGAATTAAAGGGTCCTGGCATGCTGCGGCCAGCAGGAATCTTGAATCAGGTCCCATGTATTTACCTTCTTCCCAGCCTAACACCATATCAGGACATAGTGTAAGTTGGACTGAAATTAACAGGGCTATTGCCTGTTAATTGGAGCCCAACATCTTCATGTGCAGATCGGCACATCTGCCAGCCTAGAAGGGGGATGCACAGCTAAGAATTGGGTCCCTAGAGTGCTGAACCTGGGGGTGGGGGGCACAAATGATCTGGGATAATTGGACAACATATACCACTGTTTCTGGGAGGCTAGGTTTCCTAGGTTGTTTAGAAACCCAACACAGCCACAAGTTAGAACCCTTAATATAGCGTTNCTGATTGTATGCATTTACATACACTAATTTCTTAACCAGTCAGACATTGGACCATATTCAGACATATGCTGCCGAAAACAGATCTCTTAATACAAGAGGGGTATTCTTCTGTATTGATCTACCTGCTGCTCATAATCCACATTGCAGGGGAACAGAAAAAACTGCTGGAAACATTACACATATAATGTGGATTCTATTTGTGCAAGTCACCTGAAGTGTGGATGAGAGGTGCCAAATTTATATGACTATATACAATATACATACAGGGGAGTGAATCAACACCTTAGTCCCAATGTAAGTCCCCACCCCCAATGAATATTATTGTATATAAGTTCACAAAATCCATAGTGAAATGCACATAAATACATAAAATCAATCAATAAATAAATACAGCCCCATATTTAGCAGATGGAAAAAAGTGCTTGGTCAAACACAATCCACCGTATGACTATATGTCCAATCGCGGAAGGCTGGTGAAGACAGACGGCTCAGGTAGGGGTTGTGTGTCTCCTCAATCTCGACCAACGCATTTCAGGCTAGGCTGCGCGTTTCATCATAGTCATGTAAGCAGCTTATATAATGGNTGAATGATGAAAACAGATCTTTGCTGCATCCTAATTCCTGTGCAGGCAAGGCAGGAGATTATCCACAGTCCTGCTAAATTCTGGATACTTGGGAGGTATGACTAACCTACCAATTTGTCCCCTTAGTAGGACAAACTATTAGGCATGTGGGACAGCAGGACACCCATGCAAAAGCAGGACTATGCCACTACAATCCAGACAGTTGGGAGGTATGCAGGGGGATATTCAGTTTAAAAAATACAAACTTAACATAAGGAGGAACAGGGAAGAATCTTTTCTTTTTTAGCCTTTGCTTCTTTGTGACTATGATTGGAAAGCACGACAATTGAATATACTCCTGTATAAGTATGACAATTACATCCTGGGTAAGGAAAGGTTGCTTGTTGTCACAATGTAATACCTGAAATTGAGATTCATTTGTGCAGGTGTATACAGGGCAATGACGTTCCAAGTATCTGTTCACAAAAAAATCTTATTATAAAGTATGTGTGAAATGTGATAAACCTATAAAAGGAAAAAAACACATGAACACAATTAAACTTATGTAAAAATGTACTTTCTATAGTGGGAACAAAACTCACATAGGCAATCTGGTGAAACTTATTGGAGCTATGACCTAAGAGGAAAAGCCAGATGCCAACATAGTATGGAGATTTGTCTGGTACATGCATTCCTTTAGTTCCTATATTGAATTAGCATAGCTTAAAGCCTTGTTACAACTAATGGTGCAACATTATACCTGGAGGGCTTGTGGTGTCATACAAATGAGATAAGTTTATTTTGTGAAATCTACCATTTGTTCCTACAGGCAGGGCGGCTGTAAAAAGCGGTAAGGAAGCAGCAGGAATCCATCTCTTTGCACAGCAAGAGGCAGTGAGGAAAAAAAAAGACAGAGATGCACCGAAGGTTGGACCTGGACCAAGTCTCGACGTTACCTTCTGTATGTGACAGGCTCTAAAAACAGACTGCAGCAATATTGTAGAGCAAATGCACTCTAATCAGAGGCAACTGTTCTGCCAGCCCCTCAGGGGGTTGAATGTGGAAGAGGAGGGGGGGAGGATGTGTGAGTGTGGGGTATGAGACTATGTAGCTACTTCTTACAGAGAGGACGGACACGGTTTCTTATAGCGTCTTTTGTTGAAATGAAAATCTGAGACACCCATGTATACCTGTTTGATCAATCCAATGTTCTATTTCTATTTTACGAATTAATAGTACAGTAAAAGGTGTGTTGAAAAGTCAGGGGTGCAAATTAATTAACAAAATTAACATATAATGACAAATAAATGAATACTGACAGATTTTTCTTAGCACATATAATGCACATGAATGTAGTGTAGTTAATAAATTAATTAAAGGAACCAAATCCAGACTTAAGAGTGTTTATGAATCCAAACCCTTTTCTTAAATCATAGCATTCTTAATTCGTTTCTGCAAGAGGATAGTGCACTTATGGTGACTTGTGTGTGGAAAAACCCTTAAGCACATTTAAAATGAACAAAGAGAATTTGTTTATAAGTTTATTTATTANAGTTCAATTATAAATCTGAGCTAAAAAAAAACAAAAAAACAAAAAAAGTTCAGTATTTCTGTGCAATTCTGGAAAACAGCCCTTGCTTCACAGTACTGTTTCAGACAAAGGAATGGCGACACAGCAACAGTGCCGACAGAGGGCTCTCTTACAGCAAGTTGCATGACTTACCTTACCTTCTCCATCCACTACCCTAACCTTCCCCACAGCCTAACCTCAACCCTCCCTGAAGCCTAACCCCAACCCGCCACTGCTTAATCCTAACTCCTAATTGCCCGCAGCCAAAACCCAACCCTTCACGAGGCCTAACCCCAACCATCCACTGATTAACCCTAACCCTCTATTGTCCGAAGTCTAAACCCAACCCTTCCCAAAGTCTAACCTCAACCACCCACTTATTAACCCTAACCTTCCATTTGCCCGCAGCCTAAACCCAACTCTCTCCTCCCCACTGTCTAACCACAACTTTACCCTGCACCACCATCAGATGTTGGAGCTGTCAGTGTTATGAATGGTCATACTATGTCTTTTGCCATACTACTCCATTCATAAAAATGACTTTCAGTGTAAATGCTGCCGCCTGTATCTATGTCAAAAATGGGACATTTACAGAAGCAAATACATCCCTGTTGCAACATGGTTTATTAAAGTTCAGTTTTGCACCTTTTTGTGCAATTATCCCTAACTCTAGATCAGCCCTGATGAGGTACTTAAAAGTCTTATCTATTATCACTGTTATTACAAATGACTGAAAAGAACAACTTCTCCATTTCTGTTACTTTTGTATTTACATTGTCCAGGGCCAGATTAACAATGGATCAGCTGGGACCAAAGCACCAGGCCTCCATTTGAAAAAAGGCCCAAACTTACAGTCATTCTTCAGGCTTTCCACTGAAATGCATGATGACGAATGTGAGACATCCACTCTCCTGCACAGCAGTACAACAGCGCCATGCACTAATTGTCAGGGTACAGTTTGGTGTAGCGTAATGAATGATCCCACATATGATTTACCAACTCACACAAAACTGGTCATACCCACTGCANTGGGCCCCAGGTCCATGTGGTTTTTAATCCGNCCCNGACATTGTCACCAACCAAGATGATTTAGAGCAATATTTAATACTGTGGTCTCTATTTTATATAGAACCAAAATGCTATGCTTCTTGGGATTTTTAGCTATCGATACAATCATGCAGTAAACATATATTCACCTATAGTTCTAAATTGATACATTTCCCTGGTTCATTGTATGCCATCAACATTATGTACTTATTTACTAGTATCTTTTCATTCATACTGTCCTTTCTCATATGAAATTGGCATATCGTATGAAAATGATCCATGATCTATGACACCCATGGATCATGAAAACAGTGCATATTATTGGTGGTCTGCTCTTCTCAATAAGTGCCAGCACGTTGGGCTATTAAGGCCATCTGAAGATAGTGTTAGCAATGGAATTGCAGCAATCTCCCTTTTCCTCTCCCTACTAGATGTTATTAGGGGAAGGAAAAAGAGTTTAAAGAAATAAAGAAAAAAACGTGATTATCAGATAAAATCACTAAATGGTCTTAGTAAAAAACATAAATACATAAAAAAAAACACAGAATAAGAGTTAACTGACCTGATCATTACAAAGCATATTGTAAGTACTCTGATCTGTTGACTGAATATCTAAGCCCTGGGCCTATATTTACTAAGCAGGGAGATTGCAGGTACAGTGAAAAGCCTGGATGTTGCCCATAGCAACCAATCAGTTTTATTTTACATACTGGAGAATATGAGCTCAAGTCTGATTGGTTGCTATAGGCAACATCCACACATTTCAGTCTCACTGCTTAGTAAATTTAGGCCCTGGGGCATGTTTGGACTTCACTATATTCCAAGACTCTTAAATGAGTCACTGAGCATTGCACAGGGACTCCGAGGAGCTTTGCTGTATGCGATCATTGTGTGACCTCACTGGATAAGTTATAAAATGAATAAATGTAGTTAAAAAAAGCCCTTTATGTTGTGTATCATGTGTCCAATAGTTACAACTACAAAAGAAATTACGTGGCCAAGTAACTGTGATCACCAGATGATAGTTTAGAATGGAAAAACAAATAAACTGCTTTAGTCACATAGTAATTACCCCATGTGATGTAATGATTTCTCACCAAATTTGTTCTTAATAGGTGTTGTGTGAATAAAACTGTCCTGTAGGTCCCCCTCCCTCCACCGCACGTGTATAATGTCACACCAGCCTAAAATAACAACATATATTTTCAGACAGTAAAACAGCAGGGAACTCTTCAGGGTCTCTTTTAACTATGTGATAAGAGGGGCTTTTAATTAGCACCTTTTCGTTTAACTTTCACTTCTCTCCAGGCTCTTCATGGTCAGGTCCTTGGAGGTTTCCCAGGATCTCAAGAAAATCAATCTTCATTTGAAGAACCGATAATAAAAAAAATCCCCTTCAAGGGACTTAATAACCCTTTTCGACAACAGCTTCACCTTTAACCTTTTTCTTCATTGAAATGAGAATGTCTATTGGTTAGAGTACAACACTGTTTGCCTCTCTGCGACCTTGATATTCAAAATTTCTAGTGCAGCTTCTATGCTGCCATATGTGTTACAGAAGAACAAGCATTGTACCCAGCATGTCTCTTTCTATACAATGTGCTTGGGGCATCCTGTGAATGTGGCTTATGGCCAGGGACTGATTTCATGGGCATTGACTATGCATCAGACATATTACTGGTCCCTAGCAAATGTAGGAACATTGCTTGAGCACAGAGCTTGCTTTTAGCCTAGGTGGTAGCTGCATATCATTGACTTTGGACCGGAACTAGATTTAAGCGATCCAATAGCTTAACTGAGTGTTCGAATCTGCATTATGCAGATTCACCTACATATGGGGGAGACAAATCCATTTCATAACTACTCGAGTACTAGTTGCCTACATCCACTGTACCTGAACTTGCTGGCAGTGTATTACATCAGAGAGAAACCAAAAAGACGGCAGCATGGTGGGTGACAGAAGGCGTTTTATAAGCAAATATACTTTTTGGGTAAGGTGTGATCAAATTCCACCCATCCATAGTAACAATCAAGACTAAGGCAGTGATTTACATTAATAATGTATTTAATATGTGGTGCAATTTTACCAATGTAATGCAGGGTTGCTGACTCTCCTGCATTTTGGGCCTTGGTTATTCTGTGAAAGTTGGCAAATCTAGAACGTGAGTATGCAAAAAATTCCTTGCTATAGGAGCTCTCCAATAAACACATATTTCTTTTTCCAACACTTTATAACTGGAAGAAACTATCTATCTATCTATCTATCTATCTATCTATCTATCTATCTATCTCATACTAATCTATCTATCTATCTATCTATCTATCTATCTATCTATCTATCTATCATATAATCAAGATTTAATAACAGGTATTTTCAATATGTTTTTCTTGAGCTGGAGATGCTCTGAGGCATCTCTTCTGGAAACTCCCAGGAGCTAACATGCTTCTTATTAATTGTGACGTGTCAGTCATATTGCATCTAGGGCTTTTGGACCACAGGCTCCATGTTAAATTCAACACTGTAGTGCAGTTTTTAAAATCAATCTTGATTTCTCTGGTCCCAAATGGTAGGATGTAATGATGGATGTCATAAGGTGGTATTGTACAGCACACAAATGGCACAAAGCACATACAGTCCCATGGGAGAGTGGAGTACATTAATGTACAAGAAATCATGCTTAGACTATGTATATAAAAGGTGACACTTGCTTTTAACAATCAGCATGACAAGCCTTTAAATGCTGAAAGGAAAGACAGGTAGATATACAATATGACATAGCTTTATACAGTTGAACATACATAGGATATGCAATATATATGCAATACTTGATATTAAAAACACTGGTAAAGGCACCAGCAGAGTGCCGGATAGGTGGGGCATCTTGTGCAGTTAATCTTGTGTATATGTGGACAAGCTCTGTTCTGAGCATTTGCATCAATTAAATAGACCAAGCAATCCCAGGACTTTGTTCTATCCCCCTATGGGCAAAGGACAGCAATCACAATACTTCAGGGCACCCATCCAACCTTTCAAGTGCGTCAGTCTGTCGATCGGGCCAGCACAGGTTTTTCTGGACGACCACCATGAAACTGTTGATACACACATTCTCTGCCAATGCCTACTTTTCCTGCTCCTTTCCTGAATGAGCTTTGAAAACAGTTCTCCAGCTCCTGACACCCACCCATTTCTTCAATGTTTACTGATGATGATGGGACTTCTACTGTTCAGTCTACACTGATCTCCTGACCTGGCCACAGAGGAGACAGAGAGGCCAACACTGGGCAGATAAACTTGAATAATCTTACCTTTGTCCACCTGAAGAGGACAGTTCAGCTATTAGTTTGCAAGTCTCCCCACTTCATCTATGGGACAGACACCAGAAAATACCACGACCCACCCAAAGCTTCTGATTATGTAAAGCTGGTCGGCAAACTAGACAAAATGGATAAAGATAAATGTCAGTTCCAAAATATAGAGTTCTGATTGCCGTAACACAGTGGTCTCAACTCTGCACATTCCTCTGTACCCCAGTAAAAAAAGAATTTAGAGCTTGCCCTCTATGCATATAGGGATCTTTTGGGCAAAAGATGCTTCTTCCATCTCTCCACTATGTCAGCTTAAATCTGATGTCAGAGAGATCCTGGCTCATTTACAGACTTTGTACCTACCCTTTCATTATATATTGTAACATTCACACACTAGGGGTAACCTTAGTGGTGTCATACGGTTTATAGGTGGAAAACTGTGGAGTAGGCACACAGCAGCTCCCATAACCCTGTATATAGCGCTAGTTTTCACTTACTTGTGTTCACACTGTACCTGTACTTTCATAGCCTTAGGGTAGTGAAAGTTTCTTCCCCTTATAGTAAGAGAATGCGCAATATTCAAGATAAAAGGAAAGCGCAGTGTACCTACCCTTTCATTATATATTTTAACAACCAAAGTCTTGCCAACATTAAAAATTGGCTTCAACGTTGCATTCGGCAAGAAGTTACAAATGTGCTGGAAGATTTCTCCAAGGTCTCTTCTAGAACTGATGACTTAAAAGAAAGTTGAGAAACAACAGCAGAATATTGCCTTTTATTGGACTACTGGCCTTCAGAGATTCAGTTGCATTCATTTGCAGTCAGCAAGCATTTATACCATACAGTTGCATGACCTAATAGAATTACAATTAGAAAGGCTGTCTGAATTTCTAATATCATAATTTATGATAAAAAAAATCTTTGAATAACTTCTGTGTATGTATCAAAAATGGATTTATGTCCAAAAAGGCCCAGCTTCCCCAAAAAGTATGTGAATTGTAGGCTCTGTTATTTTACCCAAAACTATAACATTTTAATAACTTAAATATGAAGGCCACCACAGATCTTTCAGGACTTGTCATGGAGGACACTTTAACAATGAACACTGTTTAAATCCTTAACTGACGAAATGAGGAAAATACATATTATTCACCCTTGCTAACTGGACAGACCTGGATTTACTCCCAGACCTATCCCTAGCAAATAATCTAAAGAAAGCTGGCAAAAAGGACAAATAAGGCCCTTCAAAGTTTCGTCTTGGCAGACGACTACATTCAGTGTCGGACTTGGGTTCCTTGGGTCCTTTTACCATTGATACCTTATTGAAGGGTTCTATATTCTGCAGTCAATATTTAAGTTTTGCTTTCTCTCTTGATTGTCAACTTTTCAATAGGGTACCCTGTTGCGTATTTTTGTTGTCATATTTAGCTATACATGTTATATATCAAGACTATCAGTTTATATTGTTGATCTTTTCATGTATTTGCACTGCTTTCAGCACTACACCACAATATTCCACTAGAACCACTGAGTAGTGGTTTGAATGCGGTTTTCATACTGTTTCCTTAGGTTCCATAACCTACCTGTTATACCTTGTGGGCTTGTATTCACTGTTTGGCCTCTAGGGAAAATTTTTGGACACCTGTATGATTACTGACAGTATTATACCTGCCCCTAGGGACTGCTATAGACTTTGCCCTAATTATTTAGCCAGCACCTGGACAGTTTAGTTAAATAGGACTGTCTCCCCCTTTCCAGGCTGATGCCCATTGTTCACTTACCCTGTGCTCCTGCCAAATGTTTGTTTGCTGTTCTCTTGCCATTTTGTTCTCAGTATTATATTTTGGTTATTTGTTTGTTCCCCATGCTCTGGTTATGATTGTATCTAGTTCCTCTGAGTTTTTAGTTTGCCTGTCCTTGTATATTCGAAACTCCATTGTCGTACTTGATTCCAGTTATCTCAGTGTTGTGGTCCTGTGTACTGATACTCCCTTTACTGTAGTTGCCTCCTTATTCACCTGACTAATATATATATATATATATATATATATATATACTGTATATATATATATATATATATATCCCATATGTATGTTTCACAATTAACAATCTTGCTTATTACCCAGTGCTCTTTGTAAATTTTTCTCATCTGAGGCAGCCTTCCATAGGTTGTGACTTGCTAGGTGTCTGGTGCACAACTCTATCCTCACCATCAGAGGCCTTAGTGAAGGCTCCATGCATTGGGAACAGCCTTGTAACACTACTCTCCAAAGTTCATATCCCGAGTTATCCCTAGGTCTTTGCCTCCTAACATGTTTGGAAAGAGAACTGATACATTTTAAAACCACTTCTTTTTAATTTGTTGGGTGCCGGGTAATTCGTAAAAAAAATGTACACTATGACAAAATCAATCCTTTATATACACTGCCCAGCCAATTAATCATTAGTGTATAGTGTGTACCCAGCATTAGTTTAAAAAAAAAACTATTTTATAAAAAAAAAAAGTTCAATATGATCACAGGAAATCTTATGTGTTTTCAATGAGGGTGGAGGTTAATTTTTTGAAACTTATTTTATTTATTATAGTTAGGAAATGTATGTTATTATGACCAATTATGATTTATTATATATAACCAATAATAATCTTGGTGCTGATGCACTGCACTCCTGAATTTGGCAATGAATTGCATTTTCTCCAATTGGAACTCATTGTTCTTGACATCAATAGAGTTACTGTGTGCCTTTCTTTCTGGCATCAACAACCAGCAATAGGATAATTTGGAGAATTTGCCCTTAATTAACGTTTTTTTCCTCTCAATCTAAACCGATACATAACGATGTAAGCTACATTTGATGTATTACTATGCATTTGTAGCATGTATAACATTGTGGTATATGATTTAACTGTGTAACACAAGATCATTGTACAGTTTATGAACATTCATGAGATATTTAGTCATAACTATTCAAGCAATAGCAAAAGTCCAGATGGTGCATTTTCATCTGAAAATCAGTTTAATAGCTGAAACGAGTCAGTTGTAATTGCTTTTGAATTAAATTTTTCAACATCTTAGAGAAAAGTTCCCAAAAGTTCACAAGCACAATATAACCTTTAATGAAAATTCTTTAGCACAATGTTCAGTTAAGTTTGACCTGTCAATCCCAAATAAAACACAAAGCACATCAAAGGCCTGTTTGCTAGGGTGACAGAATGTTGAAAACAGAATTATTGTGTCGTATAAACATTTTTTAAATGTGTAAATCTGTTGCCTGCTCATTTGCATACTGGTGTAAACTAGGAAATAACAGTACATGTAATGACACTTGATCACATTCGGAGGATAGCATTTTAAAGGATAACTAATAAGTAAACCCAATTTTGGAAATTACTAGCAACGTTTTTTACTTTTCTCTCCTATCTTTAGGTCTGGATCTGGTGCTAAAAAAAATGTGTAAATGAAAATATAAACTAGTATTTTGTATTTTTTTGTTTTTAAAGCGGATTGTTTTCCACACACTAGGTGGGGAAAAAAGCCATAAAATAAGGTCCACATGTGCTAAAGTCTAGCAGTACAGAGCTACAACTCTATGATCCACGGTTCCTTATTCATCAGTGGGGCAGCTGTGGGAGGTAAAGGTATATAACTAGTACAGTATGGGCTGGGTTCTGCCCATATGCAATATCCAACTATCTACACCACCTGAAATTTTGGCCTCCAGTACCAATTCTGATGACTGGTGACCCTCAAATTTACATTCTTTTCCTGAACAACTGCCTCCACCTACTGTTTGTGTCCTCCTGCCCCTCCATCATCTCTTACAGTCTTTCATCAACGCTGTTGTAGGACTCCTCTTCCAAAATATTAATACACAGCACACCCTATTTTCTTGGATGGAAGAGTTACCCCTTTTCACCTAATTTTTCACAATTTGCTCAATCTTTGATATTTATATCTTACAGGTGGTGGGGGTGCTTGATTTCACCTTGGGTGAAGGTGAACTTGATTTACCAGTTTATGGGAAGTTATCTGGTTTAGTCATTACCCCTTAAATCTGAGTACACACAATACAATCATCACACCAATCAGTGGAAAGTCAAGTGATCATCCCAAATATCAAAGAAGCATGTAGACTTAAGTGATTCTATCAGAATGTCAACAAAATGGCCTGGAAAGGTCTCACAAAAATGTCTCTGTTGATTCTGATTCGACCCCATTACCGAGCAGTGTCTTCACGACTTCCCCAGCTATCGAACTGTTTTAGCATGAGCCAGGTGTTTCACTGAATCATAAACATTTAAATTGCTAACAATAAATGAATCTCACATAATCCTCTTCCTATCTCCACATCCCCTCTCTGTCAAACTCTTCTCCACAATTGAGTCTTTTTAAAGCTCCTCACCCTCACTGACAAAGCTTTATGCAGCTTACTTCAACAGATTAACACCCGGGGGTATATTTACTAAGCGGCGAGATTGCAGTGAGAATGAAAAGTGGAGATGTTGCCCATAGCAACCAATCAGTTTCAAGCTTTCAGTTTCATTTTACACACTGGAGAATGTGAACTCGAATCTAATTGGTCAACATCACTTTTCAATCTCACTGCAATCTTGCCACTTAGTAAATATACCCCCTAGTCTACAGATCATTAAATGGTAACTCAAAATTCACTTGAAACCCATATGAAAACTTATATTTCCCCACCTAGCCCTTTCCTATACCCAACCTTTAAAAACCCTTCTCTCCTTTGTAGCCACCTCCTCGGTCTCTCTAGACACCAACAACATAACTCTCTCCCTTTACCTTCCCTACTTTTGTTACTCAGGACAAGGCAAGATGGCATCATAAAATATGGTAAACACGACAGTCATATCTAATATACCAACCTTCCTAATAGCCACCTCCTTCAAGGCTTTATCAGAGAGTGGATGTTGGTAAGGTATAGTCATTTTAAAAAATTGCACCAAAGCAGTTGTTGAAAAATAAGAAGCAGTGGTATAGTCATTTGGAAGTTACTGTATTGAAACAAAAATAATAGAAGTGAATGGATATTTATAGTTTTCTAATTGAATCAGTGGGAGAAGTGGCAGTATGGCATACCACTGTATACACACCCACAGCCATGATCCAAATTCAATATACTGTATTCATCTTACATAACAACTTTATAAATCTTTAAACCAAATGTTATATCATAAGAAAAATAACACTTCAAGGAGAACCATATGGGTTTCTAACTTTCTTTAGCAACTTTCCTTGTTGCTCATAGATTAAAAATGGTGTTAGTCAACTAAATATTAAACAAAAAATATTAAGAAAGAATAACATTTTTGTCAGAGATTAGGACGTGTACCCTATAAGCTCTAGCTGAACTACATGTCTCATGATGCACAGCCAGCCTGAGTCAATATATGCATATGCAAATGCTGTTTGAGTTTAAAGTAAGATGCAGTTCAGCGACATCTTCAATGCCAAAGGTTGCTCATCCTTGCTTTACAAATTGTGTAAAACATTGGTGGTTCAGACAGGGGTCAGATGTTTGCTGTACTTTAAAGCCCAGCCAAGCATGCAACTGCACCTTAGCCTCTGCACAGCTTATTGTTGTACATATAATGTCCCTCCTTACACACTTCATTAACAAATCTCAAAGCAAGTTACTTACTAAGAACCAAGTAAGTACTGTGCATCACTAAATAGTATTGTTCTAGCTTCTGTCTAATTATGTCATTTGCCTTATTCACCCCAAAATGTTGTAGCTCCACTAGTTCCTGAATAAGCCTGTGCTATACACAACGTCAGCTGCTGAAGAGGAAATCGTAAACCGACTTAAATATCCCCTTCAATAACTTACAGTAGTCATCATTTCAGATTAGAGAATTAAAAGGATAAATGGATTGATCTAGCCTCGTTTTATTACTAAGTCATATAAAAAGGTTGTTAGTGAGAAGCACAAAATATTTTGCTGAAGACATTTGGTCTGTGGACATCTGATGAATAAAACATAAATTATCTAAATGTTACTGCACAACTCTATGCAAAATGCTGAATGTTTAGTTTGCAAGAAGATCAAGATTTTCAATGCCAAGAACCTTTTTATAGGTTATAGCAATGCATTAGCTAGTTAATATTTATTGTGTACAAATGTCATATGACAGAAGTAGTGTGTGTACCTCTATCATTCTAATTATATTTGCAGCAATTACTTCTTTTAATGGGCTCAGATCTTTTTTTTTTTACAAAATAATATATTTTTTTACAACATGAAGACTAATTTAAGGCATGTCAGCAAAATATGTACAATAAATACTAACAGATCTAGCAAGAGCAAGCTGATTCTAGCCACTGTCTTCACATCTAATCCAAGGGCGTGATTTACTAGGACATTATTTCCGCTTGGCCAATCCGAGTTTTCCTTCCTTGATCAGGTGTGGTGGGAAACATAGTCTTATTTATTTTCTTTCCACCCGATTGGAAAAAGCGAAGGTGAACTTGATTTACCAGTTTATGGGAAGTTATCTGGTTTAGTAATTACCCCTTAAATCTGGCTACACACAATACAATCATCACACCAATCAGTGGAAAGTCAAGTGATCATCCCAAATAAGCATGACACTAGAGTGATTCTGTCAGAATGTCAACAAAATGGCCTGGAAAGGTCTCACAAAAATCATCTGAATGGCTCTGTTGATTCTGTTAGGAGTTCGACCCCATTACTGAGCAGTGTGTACACTCTTCACGACTTCCCCAGCTATCGAGTTGTTTTAGCATGAGCCAGGTGTTTCACTGAATCATAAACATACATTTTCTAAGACTTCAACATTTAAATTGCTAACAATAAATTCGTCAAATATTTGCCAAAAGTGTCCAATGGATCTGCCCCTTATTCTGAACGCAATACAGGTTTCTAGTTGTCCATAAACCCTGTAACATGTTAAATTGTTTCATCTAGTATTCCTATATAGTGTTCTCATGTTCATAGAGGTGAACCTTTAACTGTGGTATTCAGCAAGATCTAAGCACTAATACATGATGATGTACGGCAGAAAATTCATTAAAAAGTATATACATTAATCAATTTTCTGCCAGAGGGCTTAGACACTGTTAGAAGGTTTTAAACACATGTTTCTGTATCATCCATTTTCTAGGGAATTGAATCAATAATAAAACCCAGTTACTAGCATAATTTCAGGTACGAAACCATGGCATCATCCATCAAGGAGAAAAAAGCCGGCGGGCAGTGGTCACTGAAATCATTTAAAAAACAATTTATTAAAATGAAGTCGAATGCTCTTGAGATCGGTTTGTTTTTTTTTATTTGTCCCTACAATGAAAAGCCCAGCTGAGGTCAGCGAAGGGAGGGACCCTGATTCTCCCTGTATTTAACTGCATCTGTCTCTTGAAATCTCATTATGTTTCCCCAGCAGGGTCTAATCAACTTGTTCTAAGCCCAGCTGGTTAGAGAGAGGCAGAAAGATGGCCAGGCAAGCAGTGGCCTCCAATGGACGCAGCAGTCCGGTCTTAAGGGAACTCTTCAATAGGCTTTTAAGGCCAAATGAGGTGTAAGTCTATTAAAAAAGGGTTTGTGCAAAGATCACAATTCCTTAGAGGCATTAGCCTGTCAAGCTGGGGCACTTAGTTTTCTTCTTGATATATTTATATAAGACACACGCAAACACTAGTGGGAAAGGTAGAAATTCATTTGATGTTCGCTCCACAATTATAAAGAAGCGCCTTAAGTATTGACAAATAAAAGACATAAATGCCATTTTATTAACTGAATCTACATAATAAATTCCTACAGGTGACAGATGCATCACTCTAATTCCCATCAAACAGTTTAATGTGCTGAGCGAAGACATGTTAAAATACGTTGTGGAATAACAAATGGAATATAAGAATTCTGCTGTTAAAGATATAAAAAAGGTTAGTATAATATGCACAAAGTACTGTATAGGGGTCATCATTTCTATTGTAATAAATTAAAATATGACCAAAGTGTGTTTATTTCAGCACTCAATTAATGGAAAAGAATTGAATGTGTAAAACGGATGAAACATTTAATAATACCCCATTCACATTGCACAAAGACCTGCGTTATTCCTGGGTCATAGTCAGATAATGGCACAGGCATGGCAGTGTCTCTGCAAATACCCATGTGTATAGACTAGGGAATTGAACCCAGGATTTTTGCAGGGATATTTTTCAGGTCCGATATGGGTAACCCAGAAGTGTGAACAGATTGACCTGAGTTTTTGTGGGGATATTGAAAATGGAAACGGGACGGGACGTAAAAAAGAGGCCACAAAGGAAGCAACAAGAAAACAGGTGCAGACACTGGAGAATAACTTTGGACCTGTTCGATCTCTTTCATCATAAAGCAGAAATGTAGCAATTTAACTACCCGATGGCAAAACAATATGTATGTATCGCTCCTAACCGCAACTAAAAATTAGAGACCTTTCTAATACTTTGTATCATTGTATATAAACATATTGGGACATTGACAATTCAGTCAAAGAACACATATGGACTTGTAAGAAAGGAAAAATCTGTGCTTTCATTTATCTAGTACATTTTTGTATTGCAATTTAGAAAGCCAAAGATAAATAATAAGTACAGTTAGTATTATACCAATATATTTTTGTTGATTTCTTGTGCTGTGTCTTTTGCACTTAATCAGGCCCAGATTTTGGAAATTAAATGCAGAATACATGTAAATATATTATTACAACAGCTGTATCCATGCCTCCAAGCAAACACACAGAAAACTGGGAAATGTCAGGGCCAATATTTACTGAACTGCAGGTATGATAAAGTGGAGATGTTGCCCATAGCAACCAATTAGTTTCTAACTATCCTTTTTTTCCTTTTACATACTAGAGGTTCTGATTGGTTGCTATGGGCAATATCTCCACTTTTCTTTTCAGTTTAGTAGATTTAGCCCCAGAACTACAGCTATCCAGCATTTCATTATATTTTGTACAACATAATAGTTAAACAGTCTTAAGAAAAGAATGTATAAATGTATATTTAAATTGTTGCTATAATGAACACAGTTTCATTTGTGTCATGTCTATTTTGGGAGGTTAAAGAGCACAGAAAGCAAGGAAATGCACGCCACTAGCATCTCAGGGTATATCAGGAACAATGACTGTTTTGTTTGCTTGGTATCCCTGATTAAATACAAATAATTCTTAAGGTTTCTTCTATATTCCAGGCTAAACTTGACACAAAGAAATAACTTCCTCAGAACTAATGGCACAGAGAGTGCTTGAAGATTGCTGTTTTGAAACACTGTTCTCTAATCTATACTACGCATAATTTGAAACTGCTCACATAATGGAATGTGTTCAAGAAAATGATTATCATTCGATAGTTTAGCAGAAACTCTTACATGACAAAAACCGTCACAATCATCAATGCATTGGCATTAAAGAACA
The DNA here is from genome assembly GCA_016617825.1 of Platyplectrum ornatum. NCBI lineage: Eukaryota > Metazoa > Chordata > Amphibia > Anura > Limnodynastidae > Platyplectrum > Platyplectrum ornatum. The sequence continues at coordinate 15,596 of JABWIB010003068.1, read as the reverse complement.
ATATATTTGGAAATTAAGTCAAATAAAAAAAATACAATGCATTATATTTTACACAATCAAAGTCCTTTAATTCGGCAATGTTGTCACAAATATTATAAAGAACTAATTCATTAATGTCTGCAAATTGTCAATAGCAGTCAATATACCAATTGGCTGCTCAGGAGAATATTGGATTACCAATTGAGAACCTATACACTAGTGTTGTGTCGTCTTTCAAAAAAGGTATTGCAGTGATAGCATTGTGCCCCGTTCACGTGAATGACATCTCGTGGAATATCGGCACCGAAAAACGGGGTGATTTTCCCTAGGCCATCTACGTAACGATGACGTTCTCATGGTGGCCATTTAAAGGATAGGAAAACCTGTATAAAGAGAGAAATAAATGAAATAAAAATATACTCACGTTACAGATGTCTTCGCTGGACAGGAGCTGGGCACAATTCCTGTCACCAGCGAAGACATCTGGACAGTGAGTATATTTTGATTTTTTTAAACAAGCGAACATCGGTGATCAATCGGAAAATCTGTTTGATCACCGATGTCGTTTGTTTGCATTTTTCGGCGTTTTGACACTGTTGGGGGTTTTTATGTGGCCATCCATGGACCAATTTTTTCCCAAAGCCCACGAATAACATGAATTTTTTATAAAATTGGTCTGTGAATGGCCACCTTATTATTTAAATTATATATTCATTACCAAGGAATTCATCTTACCTATGTTAGACGTTTAGGGACATAATTGTACTATGAAGAAGAACAGTTGGTACAAATAAAAAACTTCCAAAAGTCCCTAATTTTCAGCAGCTATTGACCTCTTTAGATTGTCGTAATAACATGGAGGTGGTGTGTAGCACTTTTTTATTTTTATTTTGTTTATATAATTACAGAATAAAAAACCTAATTCCAAGGGGAGTTCAATAACAGTAAATTATCACCTAGAGCTTTGGAAACCATACTGCAGTAATGGACAACAGACAGCCTAGTATGATTTTGCCCCGGGTCATCAATAGACAGGAAGACTCTGTCTCAATTGATGTTATACTTGTCTCTGTTAAATGTTTATTATGGATGTTAGTATAAGCATCTCCTTTTTGTATTTAAGCTTATTGTTTAGACTTATAAACAAAAATGTATAGGCCTGGTCAGTGTTGGAGGACTTCAACATTAATACTGCCAAATACTCCCATAAGAGGGAGATAATATGGGGGTCACTTCCCTCTTACAAACAGACTTAGAAGAAAAGTCTGAAACTTAGATCCAGCCACCTCATTATAGATCTATGCAGCACGCCCATCAATATTGGAGAAGCAGGAGGCAGTGGAGATTGGCACTGGGCGTTGGGCTATGAAGCAATTGTACAGCCCAATATCACTACTGACAGCTACAGCCAGCAGTGTAGGGATGGTGCCTCTGTGTCTTGGTGTCCCCTTCCAGTGCAAATTTTGCGCTAGCCCTACGTAAGAAATGCAAACAGGGAAAACTGACTCATTTTTAAAGGTGTGAGATTTGTTGATCCGACATGCAATATTTCGACTGGTAAAAATTTATCAATAAGGGAGTGACATGGAAAGCAGAGGAGATGATGCAGAGGAGTCTGAGAAAGAAGAACCTTCGAATCCCTGGCATCCCCTCCCTGCAGCCTTACCATAATCTTTCCCTTCAATAATCTATCCACTTTTAAAGTAAAAAAAATTGTGGAAATAGTTTTTCAATCTACCACTAATGTTTGCAGATTCTGTTTGTATTGTTGATTTATATCATCATAAAAATGTATTTAAAACCAATTAAAGCAAATGATATTTACAATAGAAGAAGACAAGTGTTTTGGTGAGGTAGTCCTACTCAAGAATGTGAAGCTTCTACATAATACTTGAATTAATACACAGGATATTTATTGCTTATATAAAGCTTAATAGGCCACAATATTCCTTTAACGCATTTGCTCAAATGATAGTACCTCTGGGTTGGATCCAGACTAGAAAATGACTGAGCGCAACCAACGCAACATACAAACCGGGCATAGGGTACAGGTGCGTATCTGCCCCCTCTGTTTTATTTGTGGGTTTCCTTTAATGCCATTCATAAATAAATCTTTCAATACTGTATTCTATGTCATTTTAAATGGCTAAACTACATTTGAAAAACATAGATGGGTTCAAATGTGCTTTAATCCATTTAATCACGGTTCAACCTTTTGACTCTCTTGATTTTAGATAGAATTTATTTATTGATATGTGGCCAATTCAAACATATCCATTGTCAGGTAATCACTGAACAACGTATAATATGTTCAGGGACAAGATGTTCCAAAATGTGTATATTTGTCCCAGTTATTATCTCCTCTGCTCTGTTACTGAGAGAGGAAGATTGAAACAGAAGCTGTAGAAAAAGCCAATGCAAACCATGTCTGTCTACAACTGCTTTTATCATGCAAATAACCAGCGTAAATGGGCAAATTCCCTAGTCAGCACTTGAGAGATGTATAGAAGAGGAAGCGAGCAGGGTGGGGGGTATGGGTTGGGGGGACTGTTTTTTTTCTAGGTCTCACTTCTAATTTAGTATAAATGGCAGCTAAAAGAGACACTGGGGAGATATTCTATCATCTTGTTCTCTCTCCTATAAGTCTGCTGGCTATGGGACAAGAGGAGACTAAGAATAATACAGAGAACTAGCAGTATGACGGGGACTAAACTGGGAACAGAAACCATGAAATATGGAGAAGGCATGTAAATACCTATTATGCAGGTACAAAAATTTGGCAATATTACATTAACAATGCCTGTTATAATAAAAGAGGATGCAGAGAGTGTGGACAGAATAATCATTAAAAAAATGCTATACTATAGCCAACTAAACTAAACTGGTGGGCATTGAGGTTTTTTTTTTTCTTAAATGTATTTAAATTAAAACGTTGCCCAGATCAGCCCGCAAAGGCACATGGGCCTAAATTCACTAAGTGGGGATTTTGCCGGGGAATTGAAAAGTTGGGAATGTTGCCCATAGCAACCAATCAGATTCGAGCTCACATTCTCTAGTACAGCGGTTCCCAACCGCTGTTCCGCGGCACACCAGTGTGCCGTCTGAAGCACCGTGGTGTGCCGCCGGGTCTGGGTGTCACGG